>VZRZ01000468.1:621615-683356 GCA_013398175.1 Climacteris rufus
TTTTTTTTTTTTTTTTTTTTGGTGTCTTTTGTTTTTGTTGTTAGGAGTACATGGCTGAGAGTCAGGAGACCAGAATATTTAAGATTACAGAGGATGTTTAATTTGAAAGCTTAAAACGGTCTTGAGTAGAAAGAAATCTCTGTATGCATTACATGCCACCCCATAAGTAAGTGCACCTCACGCTGACAGTGGGTCTGATCCTGCCTGAGTGGGTCAGGATAACTGAATGTTACATTTTTGACTGATCCAAGTAAGGAGTTACAGTGAACAGAAGTGCTGCAGCTTTGTGTCCCTGCTCCGAAAGACTGTCTTCCTTTATTGCTTTATGAAGGTGTGCTCTATCCTTGTGGTTTCATAAAGCTTTTCATTACTGAAATGAATACACGGCAGATAGAGCAACAAAAAGACAGTGCAGAATAAAAGTGAAGTCATTTTTAGCTTTATTAAACTCAGAAGTAAAGTTTAATTAAAAATCAGCTCCCAGGAAGAGCACTTCCCAAAGCGAGTTCTTCAGGGTGGTGGCTCATGGTTTGTTTTGGAAACCATTTGTTCATTTTTCTTTGTTTTCAAAGTTAAGGAATTTGTCCTTTGCAATTTCTAATGTTGTATTTTCAGGGGGGAAAAAAGAAGTTACTCTTTTTAAGCAAAGACAAAATAAAGGGACCAGGGAAGTAAATAATACTTTTCCATTGTTGTTACTGGGGTTTGATGTGAGCTGCTGTTAATGGTGTCTCTCTTGATAATATTGAAGTGGGCTCCTTAAAATGCTGGGGTGACATCAGATCAGGAGCTAAATGAAGTGGACTCTGCCACCAAGTGATTTTTAAAAAAAAATCTGGTTTTATCTGTGATTACAGCAAACACAACAGGACCAAAAGGGTGCATTGGATGGTGATGTCTGATGCTGATGACTGCAGTGAGATGTTTGCTGTACATATTGGGGATGGGATGGGATGGGATGGGATGGGATGGGATGGGATGGGATGGGATGGGACGGGGAGGCAGCACTGCACTCCTTGTGCACATTGGGGACTGCAGTGTGCCAGGGCAGGGCCAGGTCCATGCCTGCTGGGTAGAGCAGGACAGGATCTGGCCCCAGTCCCTCTCTGGGGGCTGAAGAGGCTGTCAAGCCCTCATCCTCAGCAGGGTGCTGGATCCTGGGGAAGCACAGTGGCTACTGCATGGAGCTCTTAATCTCATAAATCAGTTAATGTACTCAGTTTTAACTATCCAAACGCTCCTGACCTTAGACTTTAAAAATTTTACCTCAACAGGGTCTGACTTAGGTGGGAAATTTATGGCCAGAACTTGCTTTGCTTGTCCTGCTGAATAGCTGTGCTGGATGATGCATCCCCTGGACAAGTGTGATGGCACTGAGGTAGGATGGGTTGAGCCCACTGGCCTCAGAAGGGCCAGCTGTGTCAGCAAAGAGGTCAGGATCTGTCTGCTATTGAATTTGTGCCAATTGAGGACCTTCTGGAAGAGTCTGGAGGCTGGCACGTTGAGTCCCTTTGGAGACAGCTGAAGTAATCCCCCTGGCAGCCTGCGTGGGGGATGCCAGTCCCTCCTGCACGGCGTGGAAAAGGCGGTGGCACAGTAACAGTGAGGCCAGAGCAGGACATATGGCACACACGTGTGCGAGCAAGGGAGGCTGCTGGCGAGCAGTCTGCTGCGGATCACACTCGGAACAGGCTGTTCTCTGCAGAGAAGAAGGATACTCTGAGAAGTGCTGTGGGGCAGCTGAAACACTCTGGAGGCAATGAGTCAAACGCTCACGATGAATATTTTTTTCTGACGAAAACCAGACGTGGATTAGCAGTTGGAGCTGCAAGTCAGAAAGTATAGGTGGTGGGCATGCGGCCGCACACGTACGTGGGCAGGAGAGCAACAGCAAAGAGCTGCAGGCCTGTGGGGAAGGGAGACACAGGTAAACCAGAAATTTGCTCAGAGAAAATGTCCTGCAGCTGCCACGACCAAAATTATCCAGCAAGGATGCCTGAGACTTCCACATGGAAGACGCCTGATTCTCCAAGGCGCCGGCCGCACTCTACGCGGTGTTTGCTCAGCACTCCTGAAAAGAAGGCTGCTTCTCTCTATGTGTTTAAATGGGAATATAGGGTGTTGAAAGACTGGATTCAGTTTTCCACTTGCTCAGGGAAGTTGAGGCTGTTTCAGACATGCAGCAGGCTCTGCAGAAGGACTCCCCACTGGTGAGAGCTGCACAGAAGCCCTCCTGTAAATCCTCTGCACTCTGAGACTGGAACCCTCGGCATCCACAGGCTGTAACTCCAACCAGCATGAAACTGTGCAAAAAAGGTGGCTTATGATCTGAAATGTGCCCATAGCCCACACAACATTTGACAGCATCAGTTTGGTGTTTGTGGTGCAGCACAGACTGGTTCTTCTGCAAACACTGCCTTCCCTCTTGGGTATCCACGTGTCCTCAGCCATAAGGACAACTTCTTTATCAGCTTTTTTTTTTCCCTAAACACTATTTGAGGTTGAGGTTTTATTAATAACTTTTAAGTGTCTATTTTGCAAACCTTCCTTGTGCTGCACACTTTCCTAATTTATTGTAATTTCCCGTCTGGTGGAGTGCACTTACTTCCTTTGTGTAATATATCAGCTGCAGGGCTGGAAATTGGGCAGCTATGAACTGAACTGAAAAGAGCAGACTTTGTTGAGGCCAAATGCGGTCAGGCATCACTGCCACTGGGAGCAGAATTTGACCTGATAATCTAATCTCATACGAGAGACTATCTCCAGAAAAGTATTGTTACCAAGAGCAAATGACCTCTGTTAATGAAGCTGGAGCAATTAGTCCTATTTTAAGCTGTCATGAAAATGTTAACTGCTAAACAACAGTTAGTGCTGTATAGTTCAAATAATGAGTGTTTTGTTTGCTGGTGTGTGTTAGGTGATGTGTTGGGAAATAATTATCCTTTGACTAGCAGCCAGCTAATCAGAAAGGAGAAGTCATGTTCTGTTTGAAGGATTATACCTAAAAATAGTTCTGTTACCACCACATCAACGAGCGAAATGAAGCAAATTCATGGCAAAATGAAGCAACTACACACCTTCCTAACGTTTCACATTTTGTCCTAAAAACTCATTGTTCAGCTGGGACTTTCTGTTTGATTGTGTCAAGAGCACTAATATGATCTCCTGCAATAGCACTAAGCACACTCTCCCTGAGGAGCATTACCCTATGCACCACTGACTCGCTTTCAGACCCTGCCAAATTCCTAGACGCCCCAGGAGGAAGTATGGATTCTTTTTCTTTATATAAACAATCACATATAATGTAAGATCAACAGTATTTGTCATAATTGTGTTGCAGAAGAAATTGATCTGCTTTTCCTTTGAGATGTTTGTACCCTTGCCCATCTGTGAGGAGCAGCCGTCCATGGTAACAGCAGGTGATTTATCCCCCGCAATTCAGTAACTTCAGGCTGTCTAACTCTGCTGGAAAAAGTGACCACGATGGGAAAAGGATAAAAAAGGTGATGCTGGTGAGCAAACTCAGGATTGTCATTGCAAAAAGAAAAACTGAGGCATCCTTGGCCATGCTGTAGGTGTTGCATTTTACTGTTAAAGTGTAATTGGCTTGGATAGGGATACACCAGGTAGAGGCACTATGGAAACACAGGTTAAGAAGTGTGAGAGGTAAGACACTCCCTATAGGACCATGCTGTCAAGGGACTGGCAGCTGAAACATGCCTGAAACATTCCTAGGAGTTGTTCTTACTCTGTCTGGGTAACAGCAGCAGCCTAAAGCACACCTGAGCAGCCTAAAGCAGATGCAAAGCTGTGGACACATGTGACTCCCTCAGCATCTCCCCCTGCCCTCCAAGTGGCTCCAGCTGACTCTTGTTGGGGCTGGAGCCATCCCCATGCCCGGATCCATCCTCCTTTTGCGTGGTGCCAAACGGGAGGTGCCCGAGGCCCTCGGGGGTGGCAGGGCTGCAGGGCTGTGCCAGCCTCTGCACTGCCTGACTCACCCTCCGTCCTGCAAACCAGCGCCAGAATCGGGCCTGCCGTGCTGGAAATTGGGCTTCTTATGTAAACTGCCCATCAGCTTCCTGGTTCACCAAAACTGGCAGCTTGGTAAGCACATTTGCTTCACAAGCCAGCTTTTTTTCTTCTATGCCTCACTCACCTTCCAGGTTTTTCATGGTCATGTTTGCCTGCTTGGCCTTAGCACCCAGCAGCACAAGTTTTTTGTCTGTGCCCTGGCGGCAGTTTGCATCCAGACATGAACAGTACCAGCTGCTGGGCAGTGTCTGGGTTTGGTCGTACCCATTCCTTTCAGGATTGATGCTCAAAGTTATTAATAGTGGCTGCACCAGAGTGCAAGATTCCCAGACATATAGGAAATGAGTCCTGACCTCCAGGTTCACAACCTAAAAGAGAAAACAGAAGCTTACCCAGACTTTTGCCATTGCCATGATTAGCAGAGCATCTCAGATGTAATGGTGTACCTTTCCCATCTGATCCTGTGTAATGCACCGAATCCTGTTGTCCTTAATGAGATTAAATGAGGATTTTCTACTAGTTTGTTGCTTTAGCCATTAGCCACTGTTGTGTGTCTCCAGGCACTGATGTACCTTTGCAAGCCTGGCCCGGTGTCTCTCTCAAAGCCATGATATTTGGCTTCTTCCTAACAAAATTATTTTGATAATTGGTCTTAAGCTCATTGGCACAACACTTTGAAAGACAGATCTAAGTGTGTACACCAAAGAGGTAACCAGAGACACTAAAGAGCTCAAAATCTCAGCAGCTGCTAGGTGTATAAATAGGTGCAAGTTATCTTGCAGGACCAGGCGAGTGCTGCAGCCCCCTCAAAGGCTGTAAGCTGCTCTCCCTCAGAGGGGGATTGCAGAGTTCCCTGCCACTCTAAGGAACAATTCCAGAGACAGCACAATAGCTCGTGACTATTTTTTCCAGGTGGTAAAATTTGAATGGTGCTTTGTGGCCAAAATTTAGAGACCTCTTGCTAAGAAGAAGGAATTGAGACAAGCCCCTGGCAGGATTTCCTAGTGGGGAAGCAAAAACAGAGTTCGGGGTTAAAGTTTCCCTGGGCGGATGGAGAGCCCTGTGGTCACTGGTCCAGTGAGGGCTACAGATACCAGGGCACACCCTGTGCAAGCCGTGGTGATGGACAAGTGCCACCCACCCCAGCCACCCCGGGGACAGCTCACGGTGCCCCCACTCACCTCCCTTTGCTCCCTTTCGGGTCTATGTGTGCCCCTCTCACCTGGCCAGGGAGGGGATGTCCCGGGACACAAAGGTGAGTGCCAGCCCGAGTGCCCCCGGGGCTCGCCACCCCCCGGTTGTGCTGTGGAGGGAGGAGCGCTTCCTCTTGGACTGGAGCAGGTGAACTGGGAGATGTCCTACCAAGTTCCTATTGTTTCACAGCTCCCCGCTCGCAGAGCGCGCCTTCAGCGAGGGGTGTTTTGTTTGTCTGTTCTTCCCCTAAATGCTCGCTTGGGAGCCGTCAAATAAAATCTCAATTAGCTCGCTTAGGACACGAAGGGCAGAGTGGGACGCGTTCCCTGGCAGGCAGCGTTCCCTGGCAGGCAGCGTTCCCTGGCAGGCAGCATTCCCTGGCAGGCAGCATTCCCTGGCAGGCAGCGTTCCCTGGCAGGCAGCGTTCCCGGCTGTGCTCCGGCGGCGGAGGGCAGGGGGAGGCAGCAGGGGCCGGGCGGGACCTGTTGCTCGCACACAGCCCCGACCGAAGCATCGCTGGTGCCCCGGCAGGTTCCCACCATCGGACCAGGACAGCCACGCCGCCCGTGCATCCAGGCCGGATCTGGCACAGGAACACCTGATCTGCTGGCAAAACAGCTTGTGTCAAATACTCGGGCTTTTTGGAGCTTTTATCTAATACACAGCACAAGGCAGCTGCTGCTGCAGTAATTGCCAGTAACAACAGGTGTTGTAGCAGTGCTCTAAACCACCTTGAGAACATCCCCGGGAGAGGTTTAGTTGCTGTTTCACTGCCAGGTAGCTACCAGCTATCTGGCAACGGGGTGGATGCGTGTCTGTGGTTTTCAGCAGCGGCACCTCCAAGCCAGGGGCTGGTGCTTGCACCCTCTCCTCCCCAGCCCTCAGCTCCTGTTGCATGTCCTCCTTCCCAGCCTGGCTCTGCTGCCTGTGCTCCTGTGTGGGCACTGACCTCCTCTGGCTGAAACCCAGCCCTTTCAGACAAGGTTTGTTTCAGCTGACCCAGCAGGTTGCACAAACATGGGTAACAATTGGCATGAGTGGCATAGGAAGATGCAGAGTGATGGGTGAGGGATCATGTTTTGGTAGCAGTCCTGATTTGGATTCACACTGTGATCATAAATCTCATATCCAGTGGTGATGCTGCAGAGGCTGAGACCCAGAGCAGCCCTCTCTGCCCCGTTGTTTTGCTTGACCTGTGTTGGAAAAAGAGGACTCACCACCCAAACCTTCCCTCTCTTTCAGAGGCTGCTCTGAATATTCTATTCAGAAGCTTAGTGACTAAGCTTTTAAGCTGCTCATTGCATATGAAAAGTCAAAATAAATCTAGTTTTGTACAAATACTGGTGCAACAGAAAAAAACCCCGTGATTAAAGTCTGATTATCTGCAAGACCACAGCATGGGGCATGGGACAAACTCCTCAACTTTTGTCAGAGATCAGGACCAGGGCAGCAACTCAGGTGCATGACAGCACTAAACTGTCCCCAAATGCAAGAGGGTGACATGGCCATAAGCCAGGGGCAGTGGAAAAATAATTCCCTTGGAAGAGCAGCTCTGTTTGCCCAGAGTGTATGTATGGATCCCAAATGATGGGCACCACTGAGCTGTGAGGGACTTGAGAGCAATCCCCATCATGTGTGTTTCCTGGTGGATGACGTTTAACTGCTTTTATTCCTGCACACTTCACTTATGTGGGAGCAAGGAATGTGGTGATAAAAAGGCTGGAATGATTTCAGTGCTGGATAGTTTCCATTAATATATTTTTCGTTATGTAACGCTGCCATCACAGCACAAAATCCAGTAAGGTGCCTTTTGGGAAGGTGGAACTTTTCTATGGAGCTGTAAGAAAGTGGGGTCGTAGGCTGGGCTTTGATCAGGCAATTTTGAACTGCACCGGATGTGTTTGGGCTGTGGCATGGTATGAATTTCTTTGCCTTCACGTTACAAGGCACCTCATAAATTAAATGGCTGATGTTGTCAAATGCATGCCATTAGCACTCCAAGAAGATAATCCTTCCCGTGGCCTCATCGGAGTCTATCTCAGGGCCTGTCTCCAGATAATGGCCTGGAAGAAGAACAATGGTGCTCCCAGCTCCCAGGGGCCTCCACTCTTTGGTTCTGTGCTTCAGAGAAGAAAAATTATCATTATCTGCATGGCTCATGCTCCCTCTGAAATGCAGTTATTTTTTACTCATACACTCCCAAGTACTTTTTACATTATATCAGCGAGAAACTTGAAACCCCCTTTGAGAAGAGAAAGATTTCCTGCAGCCCTACTACTAAAGAAAATGGATAGATCAAGTAGTAAAGTTCAATGACTTACTTAGCATTAAATAAGAAAGAGAATAATGAATTGGATTTTGTGTGCCTGGTTTTCCTCTGCAGGGAACAGTCAGGCTAATGGATTTTCATTGCCTTGTGCTTCTGTTCATCAGCCTAGGTGAGTTCAAAACACTCTTGCCTTTTTGTGTTCTCCTTTCCCTGCTTACTAGTGACAACTTCAAGTATTTGGAGATTAGCAAGGATATAGGTTTGCTGCCATCAACACCATCTTGACTGGTAAGGAAAACACAGGGTTAATCCCCTGCACCCAGTGATGACTTTTGGCTGGGTGGACATCTGCCTTTTATGCCTGGTGGCTGCAAGTAGGCAATTGCTTACCTAGGGTGGACACTAGTTTCCTACTATTATGAGTTCAGGATTTAACATCCTTCAAAAAAGACATTATTTCCCCACTGGGTTCACCAAAAACTTGCTGGGTCTCCAACCCCCCCCTCTTTGTTTACAGGCTTTGCCAAACATGCCGTAGGGCTTTTATTGGGGAAGGAAGGGAGGTGGCGGAGGAGGAAACTATTACAAAGCTATTTAACATAAACAACTTTCCCCTGTAAACTCCAAACACAGCTTGGCAAGAGAGAGGTTAAACCTTGGGGGTGGATGGGGGGAATCATTAGGGCAAAGCTGTAAATGGCAAACTGGAAAGCCCAGGGAGAGACATGAGGGAGAGATGAGCTGATCCTAAATGGGGTGGACTCCCTGGCTTGCTGGAAGCCCTCTGCTGCTCTGACTTCAGGGTTTGGACCTGGTTCCTCCCTGAAGGCATGCCAAAGCTGGGGGGTGCTCAGACAGAAATCCTGCAGAACTGATTGGGAGTCATATTTCAAAGGTTAACCTGAAATGTTTCTACAGAGCCAGAAATTGCTACTGCTCCTTCCTGCCCCAAACCTTTGCTGGGTCTGCCAGCACTGCCCAGAGCCAGGGAGCTGCTCTCTGCCCACTTGGAGCAGGATTTCCGTTTTCCTACCAGCCTTGGTGCCTCAGGCTTTCTGCTTTTTGTCTGAGTGGGAAATGCACAATGAGAAACTGTTTAAACAACTTATGGTACAAGGAAACTTCTGGAGTATAGTACAACGTTCTAATTTATTTCTAAGGAAATGATGCACCCTCCAAAAGCACTCCACTCAAGCACTGCAATTGAAGATTGCAGGATAAATGCTGGCCATCCTCAGTGCTGCCTGCAGCCCTCACCTAGGCTGGTACCTAGGCACAGTTGAATGCCTGAGGTTCAGGGAAGGTCTGGCTGTTAGAGCTGTTCTGACTGTTGGTTTGCTTGTGTGGGTAATTCTGGTCATCCTGGTGCTGGGGAAGGAAAGCCCAGGAGCCACAAAAGCCAGGCAGGAATTCTCTTGTTCTATTTCCAGCCCTGCTTTTGAGACACAAAGGGCTTCAGATCAGATGCATTTCTGAACCTTATCTGTGTGAATATTTCACTGCTTATCCAAGCAGAACAAAAACCTTCAAACCTTCTGAGGTCTATCCATCAAGAGCCTTATCTCCCCATGTCACCGTTCGGCTCCTGGCTGCTGCTGCTTGGAGCCTCCCACCACCAGCTTCCCATCTCCCCTCTCTGTGCTGCTCCACAGCATTTTCCACAGCCACGTCCTTGCCTCCCTGCTGCTTCAGTGATGGCCTCATCACTGCATGCAGGAGCAGCAGGCCTGTGCTGCTGCAGGCTCTGCAGCCAGCCAGCACCCTGATGGGCTGCATCTGTACACGTAGAGTCTGGGGTATGGCCAGAGCCACAGCCAGAGCAGAGCACACTGACTCTGCCTGGCCCCAAGAATGGAGCACATTTGTCTTTTTTTATGGGATGTTAATGAAGCTTGGATAAAGGAATGCTGTCTCCTCCATCTCAGGTTCCAAGACTGAAATACCCAAGGAGAGTAGTTCTGATCCTCTCCCACCTGGATGCTGCTGGTTCCCTCTGGCAAAGGCACCACTGCTGCAGGGCTGCTTAGAGATCTCAGGCAGCACCCCCAAACCCCCAGGCAGGCTCTACCCTTGGTAGCTGAGCATGGTATCTGAGCCACTGGGAAGCACCAGGAGCATGGCAAGGACACAGGAGAGGCACCAGCATCATCAGCCACGTGGAAATTTCTGGCCAGTAAAAGAGCTGCATAGTCAGACTTAATGCCCAATTTATACCCTGTGTTATTCAGCCGTGTCAGAAGAGTCTCTGCAGTGCCTTGTGCTTGGTCTCGGGGCCACAGAACATTTCTTGCTTTGAAGCTGAGCTGGCAGAAGGAGCTGTCTGCAGTCCTGCCGTCCTGTCACAGCCATGGCCAAAAACAACAGGGTGAAGGCTGTGGAAAGAGCCACTCATCCACAGTGTGACTGATTGAAAGTGGGGGCCTGGCTGGCTCAGGGCTTGAGAACAGCTTTTACAGAGGTCAGAGGTTGAATTGCTGTGCAGCACGGTGGGGATCAGAGATCTCTGCTGCATGGTGCTGCCTGCTCTCAGACCAGGTCTAGGCAAGCTTCAGCACCGGGGCTGCCTTTTCCACTGGGAACCATTTTCCTACGGTCCTTTGCACAGGTGACTGATGTGTGGGCTCTTATTGCTCTCCTCCCTACGGTTTTAACTTTTTTCTCTGGTTTGATTGTCAGAGGGGTAAAGCTAATTCCCATCTCATATATAACAATGAATTTGTCTCAATAACAAGAGGATACTTTTTATACTGTGGTGTATGATGAGCTATTTATAGATATCATATCACTTCTGGATCATAGTCAGAGTTTAAAATAAAGTTTTAACTTTCCAGTGTTGACAGATATGATAAATACATTTTTGTTTCAATAAAACCTAATTTCAGCAACGTTTTGCAAAAATCATTAGAAGCTAAGGATTATTTCCCTGATTTTCTTGCTTTGTTTGTCTTCATGTTCCAGTGTTTAGTTTAATGTTACATTCCATTATAGAAAAAGAAATTGTGTCTGTAGTAATTTGTTCTCCAAGGCCTCTGCTTAAGGGATGGAAGGATTTTTGTGAGAAGAATGGTGGAGAGACGTGTCAGCTCATGTCACAGAGGCCTTGGGGCAGTGGCAGCACCTCTCTGAGGTAGAACCAGCCCTCAGGGCACTGCTGCAAGGCCCATTGGCAATTTCATGGTGATTGAGCAAACCGTGGTATTTAAGGTGACCCCACAAGACAGGAGCACAGTGGGACAGGTTTCATGCCTGGAAGGTGAGTTTAAATACAAGTCCTCCACCTACAGGAGGGTTGCATTCCTGTTGCCTGACCTCACCATCCATTGATGAGCTGAGTGCCTTCAAAATATTCCTGGACCCTCTCCAGTTTTCCTGCTTTCCCATGTAAACAGCTTTGAGGAAGATCTCTTTTTTCTGCAATCAATCATTTTCATTCTGCAGTAAATAGCTCTTCCATCAGCTACCATTGTATTGTAGATGTAAATGCAGCACAACAGAGCCCTACCGTGTTGTGAGGTGAGTGGGTCAGATACTGTGCTGGAACAACAAAAACACGAGGAACGTTGAGCAGGAAAAACAGCTTGTTTTTAAAGTGTTTTAGAGCTGCTGTCTGTCTTCTGAGCCCTGCAGTTTACAGCCCATACTTCTCACGCCGCCTCCCCGTTAGACAGACAAACGAGAGATGAAGCTATTTGGAGAGCAAGTTTGTGTGCTGCAGACATGAAAACACTGACATTTGTATCTATATGGACTGGGCTTCATCTGCCAGGGTCTCCCAGAAGCTGAAAATGTCCAAGAAAGGGGCAGGCAGAAGGGGAGGGAAGTCTTCTTCTGGTGGGCTGCCGTGTCACTGAGGCTGCTTTCACGGTGATACCTACAGGACGTCACCGATGCAGCCAGCTGTGATAATCCTTTCAGTGGGAACAGGTGCTGGGGGATAATCCTACTGTTTTCCTTGGTTCTGGTTCTCTTCAGTCACTAAGACTGAGCAAACAGGATTATCACAGCAGTGACTCAGGAGGTGAAGTTACTGGTGCTGTGGACATTTGTTTCCGAGGCAGGCGCTGGCTTTGCAGAGCAGCCTGCCCTGGTGAGGGCAGTGGGAGGGGAGGAGGGTTTGGCTGGCTGCTCCCTTGGTCCTCACTCAGACCTGCCCCTCGGGGATGAGGGATGAATCCTGGATGCAAAGCCCATGCTCCCTACAGCTCTTCTGGAAAGATGCCTTCCCCAGCATCCCAGATGCAGGTAGGATGGAGGCTGCCCAGCTGTGCATTGTCCCAAAACCTGGGCTGGGCCAAGGCACTGGTAGAGGAGATGGGGGAGGACAAGGGATGACAGCTCTGCCTGGGCTGCCAGATTTTTTCTGGATGGGAAGGTTTGAGGCACTACAGACACCCTGGGGGTTCACAGTGAGCCAGCCTGTCCTGACTGTGAAACTCCAGAGCAAGTCTGTCCCTGTATCAGTGTGGGCTCATGCCTCCAGCACGCTTTAGTGTATTAGGTTTTGCTTTACATCCCTGGAGTTCTGCATTCATCTATTCCCTCTCAGCCCACTCCACTGCTCTGAGACCAGCCTGCACCCTGGTGACTCTCCTTGCCACACAAAGCCAATGCCTCTCTGATCCTATTTTACCACTTTTTGCTTTGCTGATAACAACCCCTGACCCCCCCTGCGCGATTCCCTTCTCCTTCAGTGAAGGAAGAGCATGTGAGGTTCTTGGAATCAACCTCCACACAGGCTGTGCACGGGCGCCTGCTCCCCATTACTGGTTTGCTTCAGAACCTCCCTGACACTTTATTTCAGTAACAGCAAAGCAATTGATCTTGGCTTCACAGTTTTGTGGCAATCTGGGCCCAAAGCTGTTTTACAAAATAAACATATGTGTACAGCATTTATACTGAACTGCAGGAATAGGAACTGGGGACATGTAGCTCAGGAAGGGTTGTTGAAGCTCCAGCTTGTCGTCGTGCTGATAAGCCAGTTTCCAAGAAATCGCCCAGCCCTTAAATTCTAGAAGCTCTCTCTTCCCAGGTCAACAACCTTTTATGGACTGAATCCTGGTATCACTCTATGAGCAAACATGAGCCAAGCAGGATCTTCTGCAAATGGTACAAAAAAAGAGAACCTGTGTTGCTAAGAAGGGGTCCAGGCACTGTCTGGCTTAGGAAACTAAAACACACAAAGAGAAGAACTCTGGTGACTCTGCTAGTTTGGGGAAGCACAAGAAACTGTGCTTCAACTTCATTCTTCTTTGGTCAAGTCTCCTCCTTGCCTGAGAGGAGATGAAGGTGGTGTTAGCTGAGCTGTGCCAGCACTGGGCTGCAGTGCTGCAAGACTGGAGCTCCCTCCAAGGTCTCCCCTCTGCGTGGGGAGCACTCCATCAGCACTGCACCCAGGCTGCTCCAGCACCAGCTCCCCTGCAGCTCCACACCCTGCTTTTAACCAGCCTTAACTTCAGACATGAACAGAGGCTCTCAGGAGAGCAGATTTGCCAAGGCATTGCTCAGCTCCGTTAGCAAACATGTTCAGTGTGGCTCTGGTGAGAGCACAGGCAGGGCTGATTAGACACAGTTGTTTGGCTCCCTCATTTCACCAGACTATTTTAAAATATCTTATGCAGGTGCAGGAGTTGACACAACAGAGCATGAACCATGTTAGAGTCTGTCCAGCTTGTGTGCAAACACCACAAGTCCCTTTTTCAAATTCTTAGGAATTGTTTCATAAACACAAAACACTTTGCTTAATTTCCAAACCACGTGGGGTTTCCTCAGCAGGGCCGGTGTTGGAGGACAGGGCAGCAGCCCCGTGTCCTGCAGAGCAGCCCCAGGTCCCTGCCAGGGCTGGCAGCAGAGCCAGGCAGAGGCTTCCACCTGCTGGGCCCTCGTCAGTGGCTCCTGCTCTGGTCCTCTCCACGGTGCCATTCAGTGCTGGCAGGAGTGCTGTGAGCTGAGCATCACGGCACAAACACCTCTGGCCAGCCCTTTGTCACTGACAGAGCTCTTGATGTGTAAGCCTTGCAAACAGTGAGGATGCTCTGTCAGTAGCTTTGGACGCCTGACCTGTTTCTTGCTCATTTTATGTCTTCTGTTTCTCTTCCTTATTGACCCCACATAACAGAGGCACCTTTCTGAGCTGAGGCAAATTGCCAGAATTTTGCTGAGTTGGGGAACCTGCCATTTCCCCATAGAAACCTGCTCCTACCAAAAAATCAAATTACTCTTCCAACAGTCCTTAGGAAGGGGGACTAAAATTCAAGCATAATGGAGGAGCACATGCCTGAATATGTGTGGGATCCCACACTTGCATGGGGTGTCCTGAAGGTCTTCGTGGGGAACACCTTGCACGTTTAGGGGTCTTCATGGGACATGGTGGCAGAGTGTGGCCCCAGCTCTGCTGTGCAGTGTCCCTGTGCAAGGCAGCACTCCTGGGTCCTCATGGAAGGGTGAGGGTGCAGGGTCTGGCCTGGGTCATCCAGGAAACCCAGGGTCATGTTTGCCCCACTAAGATGAGTTCTATAGCTCACCCTGACTCCTGCAGTCCTGAGATTAAGGGACTTGGCAGCTGTGCTGGACGGGCCCTTTGTGGATCTTGTAGGGCTGAACACCCACTGCTGCCAGCTTGTCTGGGGGACTCATGGTGCTGCATCATGTGCATTTCTGGGCCAGAGGCTCTGTTTTTGCACCAAGCACACCGAATACTATCAATAGAGTTTCCTGATTTAGCCTTTTTTTGATTGAGCTGCTCTACCAAGCTGCCCTGAACCCTGACAGGTCATGCTGGCTTGCACCTACAACACATCAGGCTTCATCTTCCCAGTTAACCAGGCTCTGGGAAAGTCACTGGAAGGACTCCAGTGGCTTCAAATAGGAATTGACTCATGCCTCATGAGATCAAAACAAAATGTCTCTGCATATGAAAAAATATTATGGAAACTGTATCATTCATGCACAAAAGCCGCACTTCAAATTTATCATATAAAATACATAATATTGTAAATGGAAAGAAAAATTGCATGAGGCCTGGTGTGTATTAAAATTGTTGGCATGTGCAAATGTCCCTTCCCATAAACACAGCTGGAGTCTGATACACAAGTAGGCATCCAAAACAGGGAAGCTCTGGCCCTTTCTGCACTTCTTCAAAACGCTTTCCGTAGAAGTGTTTCATTTCTAGGTTCATCCCTTGTATTGTCAAGTGTGACCCAGAGCAAAGGCTTATGATGGAGTGGTCAATATGAGGCAATGTGGCAGTGTGACAGGTATTTCAGGACCTCACAAACACAGCAGCAGCACCTGAGAGTGCTGCCTGGGATAGAGATGGGTGCTCACAGCACCTCATGGCCAGGCTGCAGCACCTGGCTCACTCGAGTCTTTGTGGGAGGTCTGACTCTGTGGTCAAACTCTGCCCCCCTGGTGCTGGCCAGGATTTGGCCGTGGTGCTCAGCAGTGCAGAGTCCCTGTGATTCCCTCAGCTGATATCTGCAGCTTCCAGCAAGAGCTGATTGCCGTGGTCCAGGGAGCAGGATTTAGCATATCACCTTGAGGAAATGAGCAGAGGATGGCTCTGCATGCACAGCAAACACAGTTCTGAGGGAAAAACTGAATTCATGTGGGTATTAACCAGCAATTTGTCATACAGCCTTTAGAGTCAGCTTCTGATGCTCTGAAGTGTGCAGTGGAAAGCAGTGGATACTTTTGCATCTCCTCTGGCTTCCCTGAAGCTCTTCAGCCCTGGAAGCAGGTGGATGCCACCAAGGCTGTTTGCTCAGCAGTGGCAGAAGCCAGGCTGAATGCTCCAGCTGCTGGCTGTGAGCAGCTCTTCCCTCCATCCTGGGCCAGGGGCAGACTGCAGCTCAGCCTTTCCCTCTGTGCCACGCTTCCCTCCACAAGTGGGAGCACCAGGAGCTGGCTGAGGGCACTGCAGAGGTGCTGTCTGTCCCCTTGTAGGCTGGACCTGACACTTTTTCCATTTATCACCCTGCCGTGCCTCAGTGCCACCTCCCTGTGACACCCCTGTGGCAGAAGGATCCTACCACACACCCTCCAGCAGCTGGGCTGGATGCAAACACGTTCAAGACCCAAGCAACACAGAGAGGCAAGGGAAATGACCCACCTGCACCATTTGTCTACTATTGCCACCAAATTACCCATTTTTTCCCCCAAAGCACATGCAGTTCAGGGCAGCTGGTCACACTGTGCAAGCCCATCACTGATCCCCACGCCTACAGAACTGTGAGATGGGTGACAGGACCTCTGACTCTCATGATGTCCTGCCTCAGTGTTATGGGGTGACTGGAATTTTCCTCAGCTAACTGGGATGTACTGGTTCCCTGCTGGAGCAGGGAACTGACTGACTGACCCCAAACTGACATCAGGAGACATCCAGCTGCAATGACTAAGCTCTTCTTACATCCCAGAAATCCAACAAATAAATGTTTGTGGAAAATAAGCTGGTGTTTTGTTCTGGGAAATGAGCAAACCAATCAGCCTGGTCACTTCTGTGTAGAGGGCAAAGCCTCACCAGGACCCACAGGGCACCAGGCAGCAACACGAGCATCTTGCTTGCCCGCCCTCCCAGCTCGCCTCTCCTCCTTTGATGGGTTTGGAATGAGCTCTGGAGGTCTAACTGTGGAGAGTAATGATGTGTGAAAGCTCACTTTCATTTTTCACTCTACTTTTTTGGAAGGTGGAACATTTTAGAGTTGACAGTACCATGCTAAAGCCATATGAGGCAAGTAACTATTTTTAACCAGATGGAGATTATCTGAGAGTCTACTGCTGAATCATTTCAAACAAGGAAGAAATCATGGAATCCAAAAGTAGGGGTGGGAGGGATGGGGGCAGAAAGGCTTTTATCATACACTTCTTCCAATAACTGTCCAACTACTTCAAAACTTATGACGACCACTTACTGAAAATGCCTGTAGGGTCACTTCAAGCAGTGGCTGCACTTTACAAAACACTCCTACTTTGAGAAAGAGGCAAATCCTCAGGGTAGAGCAGCTTGAGAGGCTCCCTGTGCTCCCAGACTCCCCTTTGCCTCCTGCACCATCTCTGACTGTGTCAAATGGGAGAAGACACCTGAGCACCATGGCACTGCCTTCCCTGAGCCCCATCACCACGTACTGGCTGGGTGCAATGTGCTGAACACTTGTGGGACCATAGGTGGGGTGAGAGGAGAAAGGGTGGCCTCAGCCCTGGTCTGGATGTCCTTGCACCTGGCAGTGAAAAGCACTGCTTCTGCTTCCCCTGCCCATGCCAGCACAGAGGTGGCACTTCAAATAATGCAAGTGTGCCAGGAGAAATGGGCCTTGTGGATAAACTGAGGCATTTTTGTCACATTTCCTTTATCTGACACAGACTTGGACAACAGGCCTTTCTTGCTGGCAGCCATGGACTAAGGCAGCCTCTGGCAGAAGGAAAGGCAGAGCCAGGAAGTACAACTGAGTTACAATTGCCTGACAGGCCACGACCCTCATGGTGTTAGAAGCCTCTCAGGCTGCCTGGGTGAGTTAATGCATAGCCTATTTATAGGCACTCAGAGCACAAGGCTGGTAACCACACAGATGAAGTTTAGCTTTGTGCTGAGGTTTGTTTAACCCCACTGCAGGTGCAGCATTTGCCCATGGAGCTGACTGAGTCCCTGCAAGAAAGCGGCACTGCTTGGGCACACCGTGGTGCCAGAACAAGGGCTGGGGGAGTGTTCCTGCATCTGACCCCGCCCAAAGCAGGGCTTGGGTGTCTGCAATGTTCCCACTTTGCAGTGGGAAATGAAACCTCCTTCCCTGACCTAGTCTGGTACTTGGTCACTAGCCTGTCTTCTCAGTATCATTGAAATCAGAAATGAGACACACTCCTTTAAGACCAGTCTCTTGGATCTGATTTCCCAAAATCTGCTGCTCCTGGGATCCTCTGCACTGAGAACAAAAGTCAAACTCTGTCCCAGCTTTGCACTGCAGCACGGCTGGGGCAGAGTGTGCAGAGATGACACCAAGGCATCGTGAAGTCCTGTGTGTGCTTGTCACACAACAAAACAGTGTCTCACTTTTGTGGAGACTGAAAAGCGCAAATGAACTTTCTCTTCCAAGTGATCAGTATCGCCTAGAGAAGGAGTGTTGCTTATCAAGAGTATTTTTAGCTCCCACCTCAGTGGCACCTTAAATGAGGAACATATTGGCCATGGTAGACAGCCTGCAGCTCTCCCCAGCATCTCTGCTGCACTGCAATTGCCTCTGCAAACATCTTAAATGTGAGCTGTGAGGCCAGGTGGGCCTTCTGTCTGCAGGAACTCACAGCCAAATTTAGCCAAAGGGACTGGATACATCCCCTTTAAAAAGCCATCAGGTTTAGCATCTTCAACATGACGAGTGGAGTTCAGGATAAATGATCTTGAAACTCAGCGTTCTTAAGAGGAATCGTGAAGCGAGAGGGACACAGCAGGGTCTGCTGCCACCTCCAAATGCCTCTGCACCACACCCAGAGCACTGCAGACCCCGGCTCCGGGCTGGCTGGTCACTGCTGTCCCTGCAGCTGTCACCTTGTGGCTTCTCCCTTCCTGTGCAGGGAGCAGCAGTGAGCAGCAGTGAGCAGCAGGGCTTGCATGGCTCCCCGTTACAATAAATGCAGTGCAGGCTGCCCGGCTCACACGTGTGGACTGCAGGGCTTTGGCAAGAGGAGACTTGCATGTCCCATGGGACTTGGCTCCCACGTGGGATCCCCATCCCTGGAGAGGCCCAGAACTGCCTTTCCAGACCCTCTGTTTGTCCCTTTCCCTTGGTTATTCCTGATGTCACCCCTCCTCTCAAGGCAGGGCAGTGGTGAGGGGAAGGCTCCCTGTTCCATGGCAGCCCACCCAGACAGGGCACAGCCCAGCCTGGTGCCAAGCTGACCTGGGCCTTTGGCTTGAGGAAACACGTGGCTGGGCTGATGTCACGGCACTGGCATCCAGCACACTCACACTTGCACACCACGTGTGGCTTGTCCTGTCCCTGCCCCTGCAATCTTGAGTAATGGGGACTGACACATGGTTTTTTCCAGAATGCAATCTCTTCAGATCGAATTAATTCTGTGATTTCCAGGTGCTTCCTCCTCCGCAAAACTGATGAAGACTTCCTGAAGCTAACAGCCAAGGTTGTTGGAAGCCAGGACATTTAAATTAATCTTTTGTTCTTGGGGACTTTCTGTAGCCTGATGACTCTGGGTGCTACTTCTTTCTCGCCTGCAGACCTGTAGGTCCCAAAGCTACCGGCTAAGAGGCATTTTAGGGGGAAGAGGTGGGGAGGGCAGGATGGGAAGTGACTTGTCTGTGGAACCTGCTGGGAGGCTCCCACTGAAAGCTCCTTGCAGGAGCCTCCCTGTTGAGCTGCTGTCTGGCTGTGGGGTGAGGGCAGCACTGTGAGTCCAGCCTCGGGACCACCACAAATGGCCTCAAATGAGTCTGCAGCTGCATCCCACTGTCTGAGGGGGAGGCCAGTGGTCACCAGGTGATTCTGAGGATGTGGTAACTGAAGGTTGTGTTTAAAGGTACCACATGACCTCTCCTTCCCAGTTTGAGGGGGTGCTTGTTGAGTAGGATGTTTGTATTTGAGCAACACTGTGTCCTGTAGGCCCTCTGTGCATTAAGAGGAGCTGAGGTTTTGATGGGAACACCTTGTATTGTGCATCTATTTCCTCTCTCCCACTTATCAGGGGTTGTATCATGTTGCTTGTATTAAAGTCTAAAATAGAGATGAAGCTGTGAAGCACAAATAATAAATGTTCCTCATCAGTAGATACCCCAGAAGCACATCCCATTAATAAGGGGCGATGGGTGAATAAAATGCCTTTTACTTCATGATGCAGAAATTTTTATTCACCGCTTTTTAGTATAATATGGTGTTGGCTCCGAGCCAGGATGTTTTTATTTTTGTGTGGATCTACATTTGCATTCTCCCATGTCTATTCTATAACCTGTCTGCATTGCAAATATATGTAGTGCTGGCACCACAACATTTTCATAGTCTGTAGAAGACATGGAGCAGGAATCTAGAGAACATACCCCACATCTGTCTCCCACCTGCAGTGTAAGCACCAGTACTTATCCTACAGGTAGGACCTCTCCTGATAAGAGATCTCAGAGCCCTTGGTGAAGTGTATTCCTTCTTTTTTTAAAAAAAAGTGTTAACCATGTCCTTATCCAGCTTTTTGTTTGAGCAAGAGGCAGTGTCCTGGTGCTGAGCTGCAGCTTTCTTGCCTTGCTCTGCTCATCAGGCAGGCCTGTTCTAGTGGGGTTTTTAGGGATGGTGGCCTTTAAACCAATTAATTTAAAATTCACCAACCTGAATGTGCAGTCTTCATGGCTACTGCAGTATCACCCCTGTGGGACAGGCCTGGTTGATACTTTCAGTAAGGTCAAGCCCCTCTTTTTAACACAGGTTTTCCTTGTGTCTGCACTTGTGCCCTTGCTCGCCTGCCAGCTGTGAGGTCGACACCCCTGTTACACAAGCGAATGTCGTCGGTGTTTTCCTCCCTGATTGTTCTGTGTGTAGTTTGGATTCCACGAGCAGCACTCAGCTTATGTCATTGCATCATTTTAATGGTGTTTTTCTTGGCTGCAGGTTTGATTTTCTTGGCGTTGCAGTTTAGGGCATCTCTGCAGACATGGACACTTGCTTGCTGCTCGCTCTGCTTCCCCTTTCGCGCACCTTGCGCTCGCCCCTGCAAAACCAAACTGCAAAGGAATGGCTTTGCAATTCCTTCCCAGCCTGTCCACAGTGACTAACACACTCCTCTGCTCCTTTAATTTTCATATGTCAGTACTTGGATTAACGTTGTCATTGTACTACATCAGACCCTGAAGGTTTTCATTATGATAGTAGAGCCAGGACGATGCCTGCAAGGATCAGGAAGAATTTGTTCTGCACAGGCAGAACCCAACGCTCCTGGTCCTCAAGTGCTTCTGCTCTAACCTTCACATGGGACAACAGAGGGATAAGGACAGCAAAAGAGGATCATGAGGAAATGATAATGCAGTGTTACCCATCCTGACAGATGTATATGCTTGGCACTGGTCATTCTCAGACCTTTGTCAGCAGCCATGCAAAGGGATTTCAAAGGAACTTGGAAGGATGTTGAGGTAATTTTGAGTGGCCACATTTTGCTTGTTCTTTTCTGGATGCACATCTTGCCAACAGAATGGGCTTGGGGTTGTATTTTCCCCTGGGCTGTTTAGAAAACCCATTCCTTACTCCTGGCAATTCTGCCTTCAAGGCATCTCCAGCATCCCACAACAGTAGTACAGGGCTCTTGGTGGATTCATTCAAATCCTCAGGTTTTTTCATTCCCAATGCTGTTATAACACAATTTGCTCTTTCCTGTATGAGTTGACAGATAATTCATACACATACATTTTGCCATATAGAGAGTTGTGCTTTTTTTATATTACCAATTATATTTCTTTGCTGTGTTTTTTGTAAAAAAACCCTGAAGTAATCAACTCCCAACAACATTTTTCTCCTTTGAACCCACCAGAAATCCTTTAAAGGCCTTGAGTTAGAATCTGCATCTTCCTTTCCTCTTCCCCTGCCCATACACTGCTATTTCTGTGCTCTCTGCCCAGAGATGGTTTCTACATTGTCCCATCCTGCTCCCAGGAGGAAATGCAATGTTAGGAATCACAAAGCTGTGAGGTCTGGCAGGGGCTAGGGTCCCTGGCTCCCACACAGGCAGCACACTGCCATAAGCATGGAGAACAGAGGGAAAGGGAAACCTGATGGGGCAGAGAGGCGACACACAGACCAGAAGAGGCAGACACTTCCCAGAAGGAACCTCCAAAGTAAATAGGATTGTGCAAGCCATTTCTGTGCCATGTTTCCAAGGAGAGCCAGACTTTTCTGTTTCTCTTTCATATATAGCCACTCAGAAGTGCATGTTTGGATGCCCTGGGGTTGAACAAAGAGAAGTTAAGATTGTGCTGTCAGCTGCACTCCAGATCTGGGCTTGCAGCACTCCGAGCTCATTCCGCAGAGAAGGTGGGAAGCTGTGACACTTCAAGAGTAAGTAGAGTTTACTCTTGTGCCAGGACAGCCTTTAAAAAAAAAAACATTTATCTTTTCCCCCCATCTCTCAGTTTTTCACCAGCTACGCAGTTTCCTTCCTCTCCCCTGTATGTTGATTTTAGGCCTTTTCTGGGGACAGGCAGCATCCCTGAGGAGAAGGACTTGGGGGTGCTGGTGGATGAGAAGTTCAACATGAGCTGGCAATGTGTGCTGGCAGCCAAGAAAGCCACCCATGTCCTGGGCTGCACCTAAAGCAGCGTGGCCAGCAGTCCAGATTCTCCCCCACTGCTCCACTCTGGCCAGACCCCACCTGCAGTGCTGCATCCACCTCTGGGGCCAGAAAAAGAAGGATGAGGACCTGCAGGAGCAAGTTCAGAGGAGGACAACAAAGATGATTGGAGGGCTGGATGGAGCACCTCTGCTATGAAAGCAGGTTGAGAGAATTTGGGCTGTTCATCCTGGAGAAGGCTCCAGGAAGACCTTAGAGCACCTTCCAGTACCTAAAGGTGCTGCAAGAGAGATGGACAGGGACTTTTTACAAGTGTGTGTAGGGATAGGACAAGGGGGAATGGCATTAAAATGAAAGAGGACAGGTTTTATTAGATATTAGGAAGAAATTCTTTACTGTGAGGTTGGTGAGGCACTGGCACAAGTTGAACAGAGAAGTTGTGGATGCCGCATCCCTGCAAGTGTTCAAGGTCAGGCAGAATAGGGATTTGAGCAACCTGGTCTAGTGGAAGGTGTCCCCATGGCAGGGGGTTGGAAGTAGATGGCCTTTAAGGCCCTTTCCAATCAAATGATTCTGTGATTCTATGAGGGATCAGAACCTCAGCTGGCCTCCCTGGCAGCTGTGTCCGAGACGGCTCCTCACTGCTCACAAGGCATCCACACAGAGGATGGGGGCCAGACAGGAGCTACTCCTCCGTGCCCCATCCAGCACAGTGGTGACAGGGCATCAGCACAGGAGCCTGGGAGGCTGCTCTCAATCACCCTTTGGAAGGGCTTTGCTTCCTTGCTGTCTGATCCAAGGCTGCTTTCTTGGCAGAAGCCTCCCCCCAGCAGTCAGCACTGCTTCGGTTGGTTGGTGTTTTTCCAGTGTTTGCTCCGATACACAATTAATGAAACTTAAGTGCCTCCATTTATTGCTCTCTAGAGAATCCCTTGGATTGCAAGTCCTGGCCTTTGGGGACATTTCTATTGTTTCAGCTGCCACCAAAGCCAAGGAAAGTTAAATGATGCTCTCTTCAGTGTGATGGGAGGGAGCTCACCTGCCACTGTGCCCTGGCATGGCTTGCAGTTGCCTGAACATTGTTTTTAATGACAGACACACCACAGTGGCTCTGGCCTGACAAGGTGACCACTACCAGCAGGGTCTAGGCTCTGTCACCAGCCCAAGCAAGGTCAAATCACTTTGAAATAGTGGACTGATCTTTCACCATCAACAAACAGTCTTGGAAGGCTGCAAGGAAATTCTGAGAGAGGGAAATAGTTTGACGTAATTCAGGTAAACAAAATACAGTAATGTGTGGGCCTTGTGCTGCAGGCCTACTGCCAAATCTGCCACATCTCTTTTCCAAGGGCTTCACCTGCCTGAGGAGCACAGGTAACTTGATCCAACCTGTGTTTGGTCAGGTCCTGGTTTAGAAGTGTGCCTGCATTTCTGAAGCGCCAACTTGTCAGCCATTGCCTGCTGGCAGCCCTTCTTGATTCATTTGGTGTTGTGGTTGGGTGGCCCAAGAAAGACCATGAGGGCTTCCAAGCACAGTGTCCAGGGTCACAGATATGTGGATTGATGGCTGCTCACTTTATCAGGTTGGTTTAGGAAGCAGAGGCTTTCCTCTGCCAGTCCTTGCTGATGGAAAACACTTGCTTGGCTCCAGCTGGATCTTTCTAGATCCCAGAAATGTCTGATTAAAGCCAAGCAAAACAAGGGCTTCTGGGGGAGGTTTTACCTGGAGCTGTGGAGTTGTGTCACTGCCAGCTGTCCTGCCTCGCTCCAGGTGCTGTCTCCACAGCATGGAGGATGTGGGAGCTGTGCAACCACCTCTGACACACTGCAGGTCACAGGGAAAACAAATAGTCCTTGTTTGCCTCAAAAGGCTGAGCCATTAGCTGCAGTGCACCAGGAGCTGCTTGGACAGCCTGGAAAGGGGTGGACAGGCAAAAACCTCACCTGTGGGACAGTCCTGTTCCCTGTGCCAGCCACCCCCATGGTCTGAGTGAGCCCTAGGCCAGAGCAGACATGTGGCAAGGGGAAGGGACAGGGAAAGGGCATCACAGGTTTGGTTGTCTGCAGCCTGTGTCACTCCACATGTTAAGCCCATGAGAAGCTGACAGCAGATTGTTCTGATTTTTCATTTCACCGTGTGGCTGAAGATCCCTTCTCCAGAAGGGTGAGGTCCTGAAATATCTTCCAGAGTCCATCTAATCAATATTGCTCTGATAATCTAATTACTAAAATGAAGCCGGGGCAGTTGATTACTATAAGCCACAAGTACAAGAGGTCACAGCTCTGATAAAAAGTTTGGCTTTTTCAACCTCTTTGACTTGCAAAGTTTCCAGGGAATTTGCAGGCCCACAAAGCAGGTTCAGGCTGACCAGCACTAGCTCTGGTTTTTCAGCCATATGCTGCTTTTACCCAGTGTTGATATAAGTGATTCTCACCTTCTTCCTCTCCCCTGTGCCAGGCACTGACTGCAGTTAAAATAATTTCAGATCTATCATTTTGTGAGTATTTTTAACCAGTCCCTTTCACAGTGCAGCCTCACAAACCCTTCTGTCTGGCTGCAGATTGCAGCTTGAAAAAACTTTGCCCTGCGTTTGCACCCTGCTTCAATCCATCTCCAAAGGCAGCACCAGTTCCCAAAGAAATGCAGGTTGGATGGCCCAGGGCAGTGTTTAAGGACTCACCAGCCACCCCAGAAGGAGCAGCAGTGCCTGCTAGGCTGTGCTCACCTACCTTGTGTCAAACACCAGCACCTTGGTTAGAGCTCACAGACTTTGTGCTTTCATCTGCTGCTTTTCCTTATTCCACACACAGGGGGTTATTTTAAAATAGAAACTTCTTAAGAAGCTCTTAGACATTCATAGGATTCAGCCTGTTAGTCAGCAAGGTGCTTCACTTGAGGTATTTGAGCAGCCCTGCCGAGATCAAGGCAGCTGCACATGGTCAAGAGCCCAGTGAAACCTGCAGGCTGGAGGATTTCCTGACTATAGGGCATCCACTGGAGCAGAGCAGCAACAAACACATTAACAGCACATTTATACACGTTAGATGAGAACAACTTGTTCAGCAGCACTCTGCTACTGCTACAGTTACATTTATGCATGCAAAAATCTCACAAAATCTGGCACAGACCCACTGTGGTTTGATGCAAAATAGCCTAAAAACAACCGCAACAACAAAACCCCCAGCAGAGCTCGCTATTAAAAAAACCCTTAAAATAAAGCAGAGAGAGGAGAGAGAAAAATAGCAGTGCTGATTTTCTCATTCAAACTCAGCCAGAGAACTGCTAGCATTGGGCTAGATATTTATCACCCAGTAGCTGCAGTATCAGCCTGGCTTACTTCAGCACAGAGCACTGAACACAGGCCATGAGAACCCTTCCTCTGCACACAGAGCTGGGCTGGGCCAGGCTCAGACACAGACCTAAAAACCAGAGGGGGGAAATTGTATACCAAATGGCCAAAATTAGTATTTGAGGAAGCTTTGCTTCAGACTGTTGTTTCCCAGCAGCAGCATTAAGTACTCGGGAAGCACAAATAAACTTTGATTTTTTGGTCACATCTATCAGCAAGAGCTGTAGCTGCCGTCAGTGGGAAAAGCTGGAAGAAAAGCAGAGAACTGCAAAACAGTTTCAGCAAAGGGTCATACAGGTAACAGTAACCAGAAAACTTACTGGGAGATCGAGACTTGGTTCTCAAAATCTTGAGGTAGTTTGCCATTAAATTTTAGCAAAAAATAGAACATTCCCTTCTCTTATTTAAGGTACTCCAGGAGACCCTAGAATGAACACCATAAATTATCACCTTCTCAGTATTCTTTTTTCACAGTATTTTTTCTGTCTCCGTGCAAGGGCAGGATAACCCATACTGATCCAGTTCCTATGTTTTTCATGTAAGCACTGCTACAATGAACAGCCAGCAACCAGACAGCATCACTTACTATTTTTATAAAAAGAATACTATCATGGCTAAGAACTAAACTATGTTAGCTCTCTACAAGAGAATAAATAAATCAGAGAAGCAAATGTGGAGCTGCAGCCAAGGAACCAGTCCTTGCTACCGGGATTGTGGGATGGTCAAAATTGTATTACACAAGGGAAAAGCGGACTTGAGCACCGTGGTCACTTACAGGGACTGCAGTTCCCAAGTGCAGCACAGCCAGGACCTGTCCACCGCACTTCCCGAGGGATGAATGCAGCAGCAGGGGGGTGCTGGCCCCCTCTCCCCGGCCGTGCTGCCACCGCCGCCGGCAGCAGCGGAGAAGAGGCACTGCCACCTCCTGTCCGGCGGCTGCAACGGGAGAGCAGGGGCTGCCAGCGAGCACTGACCCGCGTCCCTGCGTGCAGCCAGACCCACGCCAGGGGAAACGAGAAGGGCTGTGCTGGTGCCCTCCCTGCCGGCAAGGACAGGCTGCAGGCAGCTTGTAGCCCACAGCACTTGTTCAGACATCCCCAAGGCTGAGCCCCCAGCACAGACCCCGAGTCAGGCAGCAGCAAACAGTGGGACAGATCACAGACCCAAACCAGGCTTCCTTACATTTGTATGTTTATTATTTCAAAGTACAGTATATACATAAGGTACAGCAATACCTTCAAAAACTTTATACAGAAACAGGTATCTACAAAATCAAATCAATAGACATTCTGTGTATAGGACTTACATACATAGATTGGAAGATTCAACATAGCTTCAGTTAAAACAGGAAAGTGGGAAGGAAACACCCATCCATCTTGGAAAAGCTCTAAATACCACCCAGCTCCCTCTGCAACACAGCCATCTGTCCCTGGACAGGTGTCAGGTGAGACAGGGCACACCTGAGTCCTTGTGCCACCACTGCTGGTGTTCACAGTCACAGTGACTGGCACAGGAAGGCTGAAGGTCCCTTTGGACAGGCCTTGCTCTCTGAACCTCTCCCTACATCAGGTCTCTGCAGCATGTGGACACTCAGCTTCAGACCTGATGCACTGGAAGCCAGACATACCATTTTTTAAAGTTCTCTTTTTAGTTATGAACCAAAACATTGCAATGAAAAATATTTCAAGAGAGATACTGCAGGTATTGCCAGCAACAAGCAAACATGATAAGAAAATATGCAAGGAAGAAATCAATCTCCAGTTTTCTGGACACTATAATTAAAAATATTGCACAAGTCTATGTGGCAGAAAGCCAGTGATTTCTATAGCATAAAATGGTATTCTTCAGGTCAGAGGGTCTGGCTTCAATGACAGTGGTAGATCTTACAGAGGGTGGAAAAGCACAGGCAGCTTTCTTGTAGGGCCTCTAACAACATCTGAGCACCCTGAGTATTTAAGAAACAGATGTTTAAGCCTGTAATACACAGCTAGCCACAAGCTTAGAATTTTCAAAAGCAGTCTCTGCCAATTACACATCTAATGGACACTGAATTTCAGTGACAGGCATGTAGCTAACTGCTCCAGGCTGCCTTCATGATTAGTTTATTAATATGTCAGTGAATCTCTAAAATTCAGCTTATCTGAGGACAGGTTTTGATATCAGGTTTTATCAGATATCATAATACAGCTTCCAAAACAAGGGTAAGCGGGATGAGATTGCTACACCCACCCTGCACCAGCTGGTGCTCCCCTGTGTGAGCCACCCCCCAGAGAGGCTCCTTTCCACAGGAAGTGTTCTCCCCACTGCACCACCAGAATCACACCCTGACAAGCTACCCCGTGCAAACAGGGCACATGGCTTGCCAGCAACATTTTATGGCTGATACATCACTGCCTCTCAAAAACGAGGAACACTGTTATGGCCAAGTTGCTGGCTGGCCCCATCAGGTACTCCTCACATCCTGGGCTTGCCAGAGTCCCTTGCCAATGTGCAAGCCAGAATGACATTTCCATCTCTAACAGATATGTTTAAAATAACACCCGTGGATGACAGCTTTGGTCCATGAAAACACCGTGCACAATAAACAATGTGATATTTTGGCTGCTTTGTGTGTCTCCATAACCAAGTTTTTAAAAAAGTCTGAGAAGTTACTAGTGCTACAAAGAGGAAGCAGCATTTCCAGCAGGGCAGGAGGACAGCTAACTAGGTTTCTCAACTTAAAATGAGAAAACAACCATGCCAAAAAGAAACAAGAATTTCCACAAAGCCATTGCACTGATTCCATCTGCACCACACCCCTCCTTCATTCACACTGTACACCTGGAGAACATACATTAAAAGATTACAATATTAACATGGTATCTAAAATACTGGAGTCATTCAGCTCAGTGCCTGAAAACATCCAGGGATCTGGTACATTAAAGCATGAAAACACACACATACAAGAGCTAAGCTATGTTTTAGCATGCAAATTGTTCTAAAATAGTTTCTCATCAGAAGATCTAAGCTCAGTCATGAACAACTGTTTGCTTCCTGGAAGCTGTGACAAATCTGTGTCAGCAGAGCCAGGTATTTTCCTCTTCACATCACTTAAACAACAGTAAAGCAGAGGTAGTCCCATGACTGGACTGGCCCAAATTCCCTAGCATTTCAGATAACCATTGCTCTCTGGAATTAGAAAAATAGATGTATAAAAACCCACCCAGATTAAAAGCTTGCAGTTTCTATATAATGCTTGGTCAAGGTTTTAAACATTTTGTTCCCACTCTCCCTTTCTAAAGAAATACTTAATCCTTTGACACTGAAGGGACCTGCCATCCCAGCCTCTTGAAGCTCTCTAAACCACAAACCAGGTCTTGATCCCACAAGGACTTTCAGAGATGCCTTATCTCACTGTCTTGAACCAAATATTCAAACCAAATAAGGCTCTTTTGCTTAATTTTTTTTTTATTACAAAGCCCAAGAAACACAGTGACACCTGAAAATGGAGTTCACACACCTAAGTCACCCAGATGTGTGATGAATTATCCTCCTCTGTGCTGCCAGATTCAGGTCCCTCATTTTGTGCAGGATGCACACTGTGCCTGCAGTAAGACAGATTCTCCTTCCATATTCCCATTTTTGATTAAAATAGCTAAAGCATTGCTATTGTAAATGTACACTGACTCTTTTTTCATGACAACAGGAAGTTCAAGTATTTAATAAAAACCTGAAGTATGTATTTACACTGTGATCTGATCAATTTATTTTGGTCAAAAGGCAATAGATACAGAAACTATGCATTTACTGCTGGAATAAAGATACTTCAGATCCTGTATATTACTTATTCTGGAACTAAAATGTGAACATGATGTGACTAATCCAAATCCTGTCACCTTGATACTCTTCCTTCATCACCCTCTCAGCCACTGAAGGACTAAATAACAGTTCTCAGTTTGTGCCATTTTGACCAACTAACTCTTCACAACAGTAAAATCAAGGAGTTGCACAGACTTCTGTGCCAATTTCACAGTTCAAAAATAGATTATAGTCCCATTTAGATATATTTCTCATTTCTTACCATTACTTTCACTGACTGGTCTAGCCACAGCTAACAAGAAAATTTAGTTAGCTTCCATTTGTCTTTGAAAACAGATGCAATCACCATGTCTATGTCTACATGTCACAATGGGCAGCTGAAACTCCTACTTCTTAAATGCTGTTAGTGATGCAGAAGCCCAGAGAACTTTATTAACCAACTCTGATACCAGACTGTTTTAGATCCACATGTCCAAAGATAAAGGGTTTACAAGATTTGCTGAACTGACATTGGTTTCAATGATACATACTCAAGAACTGAATCAGAAAACTTCTTAATCCCTTAGTTTTACTGTTGTTTCACTCCTCTGGAATGAAGAAACCAACCAGTTGAATGTTAATCTAAAGCAGAAAATATGCAATATCATGGCCACCACTTAAACCAAAATTTTGTGACAAAGCATTATTCCATGCATGTACAAAATGCTTAATCAACCCAAAGATCAGAAATAATATGCAAGAAAGGAAATAATGTCTGAAAGCCCTTAAAGCTCAGTAACACTGGATATGTTCAACAGCAACTAAGACATAATTGGCTTTGTTTTTTTCAAGCTCCATCATTAAGAGACTGATTAACTACACAGTGCAGAAATTAAAATCTCACGGCAACTCACTCCAAACAGTCTGCACTGCAAAGCATCTGTATGTCACTTCAAAAAATAGTTTCAGATAAATGTAGTGTGCAGTGAATTGCAGCAGTGCCTCAGGCTGGTATTGGGTAGACAGAACCACACTGATGCCAAATCCTGTCCATCTCCCACACGAGTGAGCCTGTGTGGTCAAAGGCTTCTTTTGCAAAACCCCACATGCTTGTGCTGGCAGGCAAAATGTGAAACACAGTGGTCTGCAGCACCTGCCTTTTCTGCATCTTCACGTTGGTTAGTCCACAGAAGTTTTAGTTATGTCTGCTTTATTCTCTGTTCCAGTTCATGCTTGTGTTTAATAAGCCGTTCTATTTCTGTTCCTAGAGTTTGCAGGTTTTCCTTGGGGGTGGGAAAAAAGTGATAGGGTAAGTTATACAGGGAAAATGAGTCCATCAGCACAAAATGCACTAATAAGTCAAAATTACTGTTTATGTCAGCAGGTTGATATTTCCAAGTACCCAGAACAAATGCAAATGATTAGACAGAGTTGGAAAAAACCAAGCTCATTTCAAGAAAGGACTCGAAGCTCTTGGCCAGTCTTTTTTTGCAGTTGCTAAAATTCCACAGGATGTCTAGAAAGTACAGCATATAGGGGAATGATAATTACAGGAAGAGATCTCCAACTTGTGCAGAACACTGCAGCCCAGCTGGCTGCCTGCACACCATTTTCCAGCCTGCCACCTTTCCCTGGCAGCAGAGGTGCTGCCCCAGGAGCTCCCCAGGGCCAGGCAGGCAGAGCCCACACTCCTGGCTCCACATGACTGGGGCAGAGCAGAGAGACCCTGCCCTGCTGGAGGCACAGGCACTCCAGAACTTATTTCAAGCAGCAGCCCATTAGTACAGCATACTCTGAGGGTCCTGAACTGGAGGTACAGCAGGGATCACACCAGTTAATTCCCTGTTTAATTCCAATACTATCAGTGGAAACAATTCACAACGAGCTGACTTCTGAAAAGCCTTTACGGCACACAGAGGAGGGAGTATCCCAGAACCACAAGAATGTCTGGAAGAAGTGGCATAGCTACTCACTTTCAATGTAATATTTTTCAGTAATGTATCTTCTAACACAGCCTGTAGCTTCCTGTTTATCTCTAAGGAAAGCTCCAAGGTGAGGCCACTGTCTGCAGGGTGAGATGTGTACAGAGATGCCATAATCCCACCTCGCCTGCTCAAGTGTACTTTGTTGAAGTCAGAGGCCTCTGAGGACAATGTTCCGGCTTCCTCCCGCAAAATATAACTCTGAATAATTCTGGAGGATAAAAAAATAAAAAAAAATCAACATCATAGCATTACAAGGCAGAGAAAAGTCAGACACTGAAGTAACTTCAGATTCCTGACCTGAGTAATTTTATTTTCAAGCAGGACTGTATTACTGGAAAGGCAGTAATAATTTACTCCTGCTAAATCTAAGTTGCAGGAAAGCCTGGAATAACAACAGTGATACAGGAGATGCTGGTAAGCTGAGACCCTACAATGTGCAAGGCTTACTTATTTAGAAGTATTCTGAAATGGTCCTTGGGCAAAAAAGGTACTTAAAATGAGTCTTTACTTTTCTTTGTTGAAAGACTCCAGACATGGAATCTCAAGCTTACTATACATGAGACAAAAATTACAGAGTCTTTTCTCAAAAGCCTTCCCAAGCTGTGATCATGTTCTCTGAAAGGGTACAATTTATACATGGGTATAAATGCATGGACTCACTAAACAAGGGCTATTTTTAACAGGCAACTACACTTTCCAGAAGCAGGTATATGCCAGCATTTCTCCCCTCCTAACTGAAGTCCCAGACATTATCCTGTGAGATGAGATTTCCATTTAACTAGCATCTTGTGTCACACATGAACTACTGACCACCTTTGGCTCAGATACATTGTTTGCTTGATATGTATATCAGATTACCATCTGGAATTATGCTGATTCCCCTTCCAAACCAAACACAATCAGCACCCTTTAAGCACATGAGGAAAATGGACTCTGCTGTTAGCCAGTGGCAGCAATCCACCTTAAATCAGCCACCTGCTGACCATTTTACTACCAAAACCCACTTGCACCAGTCTTTTCCTCCTGAAAAAATGCAGTAATAGCAATAATTGCCAAAAACTTGGCAATTACTGTAAGTGCTGGGGAAAGATAAGGACAAAAAAACCCTAAAACTGATTGCAGCTTTGAAATCTACCATCACTGCAATATTTTTGTTTTAAACGTTTTCATTTAGACAATTACTTCTCTTAGATAAAATCCAGAATACTTCCCTAGTGCATCAGCTCAGCACTGAAAATCTGTATGAACAGAACACAGAACATACTTGGTTTTTTTCCTGATTTCCTCCACCAGCTGTTTGATGTGATCCTCCATAAACTCCATCTTCTCATTTTTTCGAGCATGTGCCTTCTGCAGCCTTAGTATTCTTTCCACCAAGACAGCCTTGTCCACCTCTGGGAAGCTGTCCACAGCCACTGCAGAGCCAGTGTTCTCCGGGGACCGATCCTCGGCGCTGCTGCGCGCGTTAAGGGACCCTGCCAACACATCCACGTCTGTAACAACTCCTCTGCTTTTTATGCCAGGGAAGTGCCCTCAGCAGAGCAGTGCATGCATTCACTACCTGCCAAGAGTTTAGGATGCTTTCCTCAGGATGCCAGCTTCCCTCCTATGTTAGTGGGGTTTTCCCCAAAGGATCCTTAAAACATTTAAATGCAACCTGCTGGCGCAGCAGGGCAGTCCCCTCCCATGGGTGTGCTGCCTTTGCTGTAAGGGAGCTCCCTTCAGTAGTGCCTATTAAATACCTTCATATTTGTTAACATTACTTTGCACAAGACTGAGATGATTTTAAGTATATGTTTTGGAGCAAAGTAAAATTACAATACTGTGAAAACTGTGCAGACTCACAAAAGCCCATCATATAAACACTCCACAGCACTGATCACTTAGAGCTTAAAGTATTTGCTTTACTTTCTGTTGTTCTTTCTAAGCATTTCTCTCTCTCAGACAGTGAGATTTCAGGACATTTTGACAGAACTATCCCAACTTGTAACCCAGAGATATCAAGAAAGGAAACAGATGCTGTTTTCGGTGCTGAAGATCACTACTTTAGTTCTAAGTGGACAGATAGTAATGAATTTTACATAAACCCACTAATGTCTCTAATGATGCTAATTGATTTATCATTTACACAGTTGCAACTGTCAATAGGGCAATTAAGCAATGTTGGAAGCCACTTTTGTTTTGCCTCTGGCAGCATATAAAAGGGTCCTCTATAGACTGGAGTCCTCTGAGCTTCCTCCAAACATACAAGCAACGAAATAAAAAAGGTAGGTATTTAAAAAGAACCAAAATACATAAACATTACACTTTAATCTCACAAAAAGCCCCTTATTATCATAATAAGCACCTAGAACTGCAGTCAGCCAAGTGCATTTTGATGCTTAAAGGCTATTTTGTCAGTTTTAATGGGAGACTGCCCACACACTGCATATGCACAAATGGCAGCACACCATGGCAACCTTGTTAGGATGGAAGGGCTGTTTGGCAGCCCTGCTATGAGCTCCATTACCTGATGAACTGGAACGGCTCCCCATGCTGCTGACTTCTTTGTCATAATTACCATTTTCCATCTGATCCAATTTCCTCCGTGCTAAAAGTGTTAACAAAATGATGGTTACCAACAGCATATTAGAACCTAAAAATTACTGTGCTACCCAACACACAAAACCCCTACTCCTCTATGACCTGCACTGATTTAACATGGCTTGACAACTGAAAGACAATGGTAGCAACTCAAAATAAAGCCCAAAGCCAAAGAGCTCCCCCATCTCTCTCTGGCCACAGCCATGAAGCACCTGGATGTAACACCCACCATGATCCCTACACACTGCAGCAGCTGCCAGCTGAAAGGGGTAATGTCATACAAAGGATTAACTGGGAACAGTAAGATTTAAATTTGATTTTACTTCTGATTAGGACTGCCATGGAAATAACTATTGAATGGCAACTCTGTTCCAGCATCATAACTGTACCACTACAGCCAGCAGAGTACTTGTGTCATAAGCACCACTCACTCAGTAGGGATCAAGAGGGAAAGCACACAGCTGTTCTAATATGCACAAAAAGGGACATGAACTTGTCTTGCACAATGCCAACAAGATCTTTTCTTTCAAAAAACACACTTCAAATAGATTTGATTATCTTCAAATCTGTTTGCATTCAGAGCATATGCACTGTTGGCTATTTGATGACTTCTATTTGTGGACAAAATTAGTCATCAGTCTCTCCATACCCAGCTTTAAAAACTGAAGTGTTCTGTTTAATGTACTAAAAAAATAACTATCACCAGCAATTCCTGGTACAGTCAGCAACTAGGAAACTTCCAGCAACTTTTGAATGTATTCCTACACAGAACAGGATCCATATATACCTACGGTGACATTTCAGCAATCAGATACATCATAACAGAGACAGCTCTTTTGAAATTAATCTTTCATTTTATGTCTAAACCCACTTCAAAAGTTCTGTTTAAGACTGAAAATCGATACAAAGGCCTGTACCTGCACTTTCCACAAGGTCTAACTTGCTCACTCTCATTGTGTCTAGGGACAGGGAGAGCTCCAAGGGCGACACTCGAGCAGTGAGCACAGGCAGACACTGAAGGGGTTTACAGATGGGGCTGACTCATAACTGAAAATAATCCCCACCTAGCTGAAGTTGTTTTGTGAGGTCTTTCAGGTTTGCTGCGTGCTTGCGCTTCTGGGTGGCCAGGTCATCCTTCAGCTCATCCACGTGGGTGTGCAGTGCTGCCAGTGCCTCCTGCTCGGAGGCCACCTGAGCCTGCAGGGTCTCAACCTCCAGCTTCCGCTGAGCCTCCTCCTTCTGTAACTTGGTGCTCTGTAATTACAATCTTCTTTTCAGTCATATGAAAAAAAAATTCTGGCATGACCATACTGTATGCTCAACAGCCCTAGGTGCACTTCATTCACATTTCACATTTATTATTTAGGCTGAACACCAGCACTTCACGAGAACACTAAGATTTGCCAACTATCTCCAAGACATCTCCATGATACAGCACAAAGTCTTGCAGAGCTGTACAGTACAGTCACATTACCTTCCTTGACAGACTAAGTTTATTACACATTATATTTATCTCATAGTACAAACAGCACCTGAGGAACAGTTTACAGTAACAAATTTGACTGATTACAACCTTTTGTTTGTTTCAGTGACAGCTGCACAGAGAAACACTCTCTGCTCCCAAAAAGACAAAGAGCAACAGAGTGACACCTCTTCATTCCAGTGCAGTATGCCTCAGGATTTCTTTCCCCTTGGGAACATGAGGTGTTTGTATCCCACTGCTACTGCTGGCAAACTCAAAGAGCAACTGCAGTCAGGTAAGTGAAGGCACAAGGTGGTATTCATGTGCCACATCTTTAGCTGTACCAGACATCTCACTACAGCAAAAACCAAGCTGCCCATTGTACTCACCAGATCATCTCTAATCTGTTGAACACACTCCAGCTGACTCTGAAGCTCTCTTTCACTGTAAGAAAGCTTATCCAACTGGCTCTGCAAGGAATTGTTTTCAGACTGAAGCTGTGCATTCTTACTGGTTAATTTCTCAGTGAATATCAATAGCTCAGATTCTCTTTTCCGACTACCTTCAATGTCCTTCTGAAGATCAGCAATCAGAGCATTGAAGCCATCTATTTCTTCCTTTAAAGCATTGATTTCTTGTTCATCTCTGTCAAAACAATCGTATCTCATTAGGGACAACCTGAGCTTAAAGACACGAAACCCTACTGAAATACAAGCATTCAGATCGAGTCCATATAAAGCAGGGGAACAATTAATGACCCTGGGGCATCTGTTAGTCACTGGATCATTTAAATGTCAAGGGAGTTTCCACTTCATTTCATGACAGGCTGCAGTGCTGAAGTGACAGATCTCTGCATCCCACAGAAGGACGTGCAGCCATTAGCTCCTTCAAGGAAGGCCCCCTCCCCATATTCAACTTAATGAGCTTCAGACCAAGGTACCAACAAAACCCTCAAAACCAGATCTGGTAAGTAAGAGGAAGGTCTGCAAACCCAACAAAGGTGGCCATTCTGTAAGAGGGCTTGTCTTTAAGAGACAGGGAAATATTCCAGTTTGGAGTTTCTCTAGGATAGCCGTATGGTGAGCCCTGAAAAATCCTTATCCAAGCAGTACAGCTCTGAATCAAAGGACCTGTCTTACTCCACTGTCCCTCCCCAAAACACAAGTTCCTCCCTCTACAAAACAAGCTTTTGTTTCTCCCAAGTTTTGTTGACTCCCATTAGGAAGCTTTTGATCTATCACATGCAATCCATTTGAGTGAAAAATGCTGCATCTTCAGTTACCATCAACATTCTACAGAAAGTGTTTGAAATTAACTCCAAAATTAAATAGCTGTCAAAAATGTTACAGACTAAAAATGTCTCTCTCCCATTTGCACTTGCAGTATTATTTCATTAGTTCTTTAGTCACAGGATTTTCTGTACCTTTTCTACAAATTTACTTTCTAACACCAGCAGAAAAAAACCTCAACTCTCTCACAGGGAGTGTGGATATTCAAATTTAAAAATAAAATTAAAATTACACAAAGCAAGAGCACACATCTCATTTAATTTCCTGGCAGACAGTATAATTATGAGGAGGCTCAATTCAGTTTAAATCAACAACCCTGTTGATTTGTTTCTCCAAGAGGAGTTGAGACCCAGTCATTTGTGCTGCAAATATCTCACCTGTAGCTGCCATTTAAAAACCTATGCCAGAAGGCTATGCTATTGTCAAATGTGTTGTTACATTATGACAGGAGGAATCTCTGCCTGGCAGTCAGGGTTGGACCAGATAAAATTAAATGTTTAGACCATTCTAAAAGCCATGTCTAGCTTATCCTTAAAGTTTGCCAGTGAAGGAGACCAAGGAACACTGGAGGTGATCAGTACCCAGCTCAGCCATAAAGTTCTTCCCAGCAATCAATGTAAAATCATCTTCCTCCAGTGAACAAGGACAGCTGAACAATCACTTTATAATATAGCCTTTTACACATTTCAGGATGTTTGCCTTAAAATTGAAATAAAAGCCAATATGAAATTTTTAGGAATAATAAACATTGTACGGGAAGGACACTGAAAAAAATTATCCAAATTGAATAGGAATGAGGGACAGATATTTAAGTATGTCTCAATTACTGAGAGGAAAAGATAACTGGAAAGACACATTTGTAGTTTCACACTTTAATTCATTTGGCAAGATTTCAACTGAAAAATAACTGTTACTGATCCAAGTGTAAGCTTCAGTTGTCTCTGGCACATTGCAGCTCCCCTCAAAAGGCTGATGACACAGTGACAATACAGGTGACCAGCACACAGCAAATGGAAAGTGGGTGACTTTCTAAACCCTGAGGAAGGCCTATAATTACTGAAATATTTTTCTATGATAAATGACAACTGTTTAACAGCACAAGAGGGACACACGGGTGGTTCTGCTTATCTGACATTTATCTATCTCCACTTCTGCAACAGCACTAGAACCAGAGGAGTGGACAGCATTTGTATATCCCAGTCTACATGTACCACACAGACACATGACATGCTCAGACACTCCTGAATGGGGCATGAGCCCAACCCTCCTCTGAGGTTATTTCCATCACATTCCTAAATGAGCAAACTTGGACACAGCAGAATGAATTCCAGTCCATTAGAGAGACAAGTGCTCCATACTGTCTGAACACAGCATCTGCCAAGTACATAAAATTGTCTTCATGAAATATTTCCATTCATCCATCACAATTTTAAAGCAATCTACCTTTTAAGTTTAGTTGATTTCTCCATCTTTCAATAGAACAAGCACTGGCAGACACCTAGAAGACAACTTCCTACAGAGTATGCTGGAAATCAAGCACTTCTTATTTTAATTAGGAGAGACATTGAATTAGATTCAATCTCAATCCCCTCATTTTATATAAGGGGCAAACAAGGCTATTTCCAATATTAGCAACACTGATTTAAATTAGGACAAGCATTCTTCAAATTGCAATGCATTTAAAGCATCAATAACTTCAATAAAGAAAACCCTTCCACATCTTAGACAATCTTTTAAATCATTACTCAAAGTGCATGGCTGTACCTCTGATGTTGATCCTGCAGGTGATCTACAGTTTTGACTCTGTCCAGCAAATTCTGAATTTCAGTTTTCTGTCTATTTATTATTTCTTTATACTTGGATAACTCATCTTCTGTCCTTAAACGCTCATCCTCTAGACATTTTACCTAAATAGAAACAAAAAAAAAAAGTATCAGAAACTATTTAGTCTCACAAACTTCAGAGCTAAACTATTCTGATCGCACATCTAGATTGTTGCAAAAGCTCACGTTAATTTTTGATAGCTCCAAGTAGCTTAGAACAATATCCCAAAGTACTGCAGATCAAATACAGTCAGAAAAATAAAACAGAAAAATTAAATTCAACAAGTGTGATTAACATTAGTTTTGTCCAAAGACTCAAACTCATCAGCCTAATGGACCAGGATCCACAGACATCTTTCTACAGTTACCAAGCCAACCCCTTACTCTGTGTTCCTCCCTTTTTCTATAGTCCTATGGAGCTACATCCCTGCTCTGGATGTAAATCTCCCTAATCTATAGCCTGTCCAAAAGTTATGGAAAGCACAACCTCCTTACCAGAGGTTACCATGTATGAACTCTGGAAAATTCACTTCACATGTAGGTGAAGCTTACAAGTATTTTTCAACTCCAAAGATACTAAACTTACAAGACATTTACTAAAATGTTTCTCAACTTTTCAGCCAAACGAGGTGCACACCACGAAACCAAACACTGTTGTGCTATAGAACAACTGATACTCCCTAAAAAAGGCTATCCAGAGCCAGCAAGTAGGTATCCCTTCTAGTCTCATGCCAGCCAATCTCTAATCACAGTGTATATTCTGAAAGGAGTAAAATTACAATTAGGAGATGGAATGTAGCCTTGTTCCAAAACCCAACACTGTGCCTTCAGCCCCCCTCCAAAACATTACCTTTGTTCTCAGTGTTCGAAGCTCATCCATGCCTTCCTTAAATGTTCTCTTCAAGTCTTCCAGTTCTTTTATTTTTGCATGATGCACCTTTTTAAAGGGTAAAAAGCTTGTTGAGAACACTAAATGTACAGTGGCATCTCAAAAAATAAAAAATCTAGGCCAATACAGGCCACAACAGCTGAGAGGGCTTGAGACAGAACAAGTACCCCAAAGGGTTGGTTGACTTCTTCAAAAAGCAAAGCAAAACCCTAAAGCTTCTTTACTCTCAGAAGAACCAAGAAGCAATAAAAGATTGCATACTCTGGGGTTTTAGGTACACAAATCTATACAGCCCCTGGGAAAGCTCTGGGCAAACTGGCACTTGGTCATCACTGAAGATGGCACATATTGGCTGTGAGCAGATACTACCTGATTAGAGAATTTCACTTGGGGGCCAACAAATCTCTGCTCAGAACAGAGGCTGTTCCTTGTTTCTCCTTGCCATACAACTTGGCAAAATACCAGTCAAAGAAAGGCCTGCCTATCATCTGAATTTGTGCTGTAAGTTACAGAAACATTCATGTTTATAAACGAAAGAACAGTTATTTTGCTCTCATTATAGCATATTTTCCCCCTTTGTTTTTATAAAGTGAACCCAAGGTAGTACCTGAAAACATCCACCAAAAAGCAGTGCTGGAGGGAAGACACCTGGAACGTAGTACTTGGCCACAAAAACAAAGGTAAAACCCAAAGAATTTGGCAAAACTGTAAGCAGCTTAAAATAAGCTTCTCAAAATTAAAATCTCATGGAATTCTTAACTACTAAGTGGACCCCACACATCACATATTTACCTCCAGGTGATCAGATTTCTCCTGAATTTGTTTCTCTAGCTCTCCTTTAGTTACTCGGAGTTTTGCATCCAATTCATTTGATTTAATTTCTTCTGACTCCTAAAGGGATTGAAGAAATGTAAGTAGAGTTTTATGTTCCCCTTTCTATTCTGTGAGTGTACAGACAGCTTTTCACATTACTCTTTCCTGTAAGTACATCTCTGATAATCCTGACCATGCCCAGAAAGACCCCCACACTGCATGCCAATCAAGATAAACATTTTCCATTTAGTTTAACAACTTCCCAATAAAGAAACCAGTCACTATTCATCTCAACTTTGTAGTTTGCACAGGATAATTGTTCCCTGCTACAGCTTAAGCTAGAAAGAGAGGAAAAAGAAGACTCAGGCACTAAACATTAATTTGACATGCTGAGAAAATGTGCCTACTTGATAGGATTTTATCATTTCTTGACAATTTTTCCTTATCTGGTCTCCTTCTTCTTTTGCTTCAGTTAATTTTGTCATTGCATCTTTGAGGCGTTCTTTGGTTTCCTACAAAAGAGTCATAAAAAGAATGGGTTAAACCTAGTAAAACTTGTTTATTTAACTTCATCTGAGAAGCACATTTCTCATAATAAAACTTTCCTATTTCAGTCTGGAAAGAATTAACAAAACAAAGTCCAACATTATTTTTCCCCTTGCTTCCATTCAACTATTACTTTATGCAATTCCATTTGACCAAACACTGAAGACACAATAAAAAGATCTCGTTTCTGTGCCATGCACATTTTCAGATGGCAGATTTAACTCTACCACTTAAAAACTAAATTAAGTTATTGCCAACAAACAACTCACCCTAAAAAAACTAACAACAAATTAAAATTTGATTATCAAATTAAGAGAATCCCCCAATGCATCTTCCCTTCACATCCTTTTAACATTTCTATTTCAGTATCAGTATTTAAGAGCACTATTCTGACTTTTGCTACAGGTATTCAAATTAAACAGAAAAATCACTTTAGAAACAGTACATAAAATTAAACAGTGTTAACAACTACATTACCCTATTTTCATGTAATGGTAATACTACCACTTCACTCACCTTGTGTGAATCCATTTCTGTTTTCAATTTATTCTGAGCCCATTTTACTTTGATAACATGAGAATTGATTTCTTCTTTCAATTTTTCTATTTCTCTGTTGAGTCGTGTGGCTTCACCATCCTGAGAAAATTTCATAGATATTTTATAGAATTAAATGAACAAGTGTTTCTACAACAAAACTCCTGTCCAATTATCAAGGTTTTTATTTGCCTTAATACCTAGGTTTTGCAAAATCATGCACATGTTTGAGGATGCCCAATAATGCTTTAATCCACTGGAAAAAAAATCTACATTAGTGTTGTGGTTTGAATAGCAAGGTAAGGTTGCACTAGTGTTAGTATATGTTAATGTTACACATCTGTTAAAAGACAAAACTCCACAGATTTTTGTTTCAGAAGCACAGTTTTTAGGACTTTTAAGATGCAGCCTTCTGGACATAATATCATTGCTCAGAAGAGGCCCAAAACAAAGTCTGATCCCTAGTCATTTATTAATTTTTGGATCTTCCACATGAAACAGCTTTGTAAACCACAGCTGTGAAGCAGAATACAAAAAGACTTGGATCATTTAATTGTAATCTCTTACTGCTTTCTAAAAGAGAGTGGCAAAATTCTGGAGGAAAAATCCTATTGCTTTATTACTGATTTTTAGTATTACAAATGAGAAAATACAGAGTGAAAACCTAGAAAAACAGCAAAAAAGACTGCAATAATTGAATGCCATTGCAGCCTTTAAAAATCCAAACAAGCTAGAAATTACTCAAAATCTAGGTATCTGTAACAAGCAGACAAGCAGTCTTCAATTTATCAAAAAAAAAAATCCCTTATGTTTCACAAACTAATAATCAGAGAAATCTTAAATGGAACTTCAAAGAGATTACTTCAAAAAGAATCAACTCCTTGCCCTTCCCTTGGGGCAAAGGTGCTCTCACAGCTGTACAGCCAAGCCAAATGCAAACAGGTTTCTTCCACCACGTCCAACAGCAGACAAGTGCTAAGGTTGTTCTGACAGTGCTTTGAACCATTCACTCCAATCACGCAGCAATACTGGGAGTACCTTAGTTTCATAGAGCTGGTGCAATCTTCCTTTTTCCTGAGAAAGTTGCTTGATTTTATTTGCAAGCTTTTCTATTTCTTTGTTTGCATCTCTCACTCTCCTCTCCAGGATCTCCTTTTCCTTTCGGAGGTCCAGCGACTCCTTCTCCCCCCGCACGTATTTCATCACCATTGTCTCCTTCTCGTGGCGAGCTTCCTCACATTTCTTGTTTGCCTGGAAAAATACCAAACCACAATCAATCAAGCCTTGTAGTTCATCATAAATTTTATTAGACACTACGGGATACTTTCAGTATTTCAGCAGAGTAGCACTGGAGGGCAGGACTCAAAAGCTCCAGTTTTGCACAGACTAACACTAGATCCCTATTAAGCACAAAATTACTCATATTTCCAACAGTAAATATGTATCTAAGCAGCTGCATCTTCACAGCTAAACATCTAAAATGAGTATCAGTACATTAGTAGCTTGTTGTTTAAAAGGAAAGAAGTGTAAGTTTTAGTGACAAAATAATCTGGCAAACAGCACCAGTCCTCTCTCTTTCCTCATCCACATGCTAACTGCACAATCATTATCCAGTGGCTTCTTTATCAGATGGCTCACTTTTAGTGGCTTATTTTTACAGATTCCCCCCACCCCAGCACTAACAAATTCTTCTTCAAACTAGGAAAAAAAAAACAAAACAAACACTGAGCTTTACAATACATGCAACAGAGAAAATACTTGGCATAATAAAATACCAAGAAGGAAAAAAAAAATCCCAGATCTCAGTAATACACAAAGACAAAATAAGAGCTTTGTGCTGGAAGTAAGAAAAATATTAATCTTCTCACAGCCTGTCTGCAAAAAGCCACTGTCAGCTGTTAGCTCCTTTTGAATCAAGTTCAGCTTATAGGTAAGGAAAATGAGATTTCCTTGAGGGCTGAAATCCATCCATATAAAAAGAGACATTTTTTAAGAGTTATCAAGCACTCTAGAGTGTTAACTATTTGGAAATTCACTGATGCCAGTTTATCAAAAATGCATACATAACTGCACACTACTAGTTCTAATTTTGGAAAATGTTGCCTTACCTAGTGATCCAATATCTTTCTTACAAGACCCAAGTTTGTTCAAAAACGTAGATGCTGAATAATTTAAGGTTTTCCACGTTACCTGTTCCATTCGAAAGGCCATCTCTTTATGCAACTGCTGAATGGTATTTTTGGCTGCTGCATCTTGAGTTACAAGTTTGTCTTTACCAGCTTTCACTTCTTTATTAAGCTCTTCTATTCTTGCTTCCAGCTAAAATAGAACATCATGATATAATTATAGGGAAAACAACTCTTTGATCATGTTTTATACAGGCAGGCATATATCACACAAAATTAATGCTTCAACAGATATTTACCTGCATTTTACACTTGTCAGGCTGCAACCACCCATATCAACATCTAGCTTAGCATGACAGTAAAAGCATGAAAGATGTCAATTCCCATCTTCAGTGAGACTGAAGATGCCTCAAATCAAGTAAAACACAAGGCACAATAATTTACTACACAAAACAGTAGATTGACAGCAAGTGCTGAGCTGCCAGAGCAGAGCTGGCTGCTATCTGAAGTTGCTTCACCTTCCACCCTTTTGTTCCTATCCTTGTGCCATATCCTCCACCACACCAGCAAAGCAGCAATGCACCCCTACTCAACTGGACTGGGAATTAATTCATTGAAAAAAATCACTCAGCAAATAAAGAGGAGCTTAGTCATCCTGCTGGCACTTTTTTTAGCCACCTAGTGAAGCAAGGCAGAGCCTTGATCCAGCTGAAGAATAATCACCAGTGTTAACTGGAAATCTTCCCAGAGAGTGTTCCCAGCCAAGTCATGCAGGTCCAGCAGGAGCAGCGTGGTGGCTGCACGGGCTGTGACTGCCCAAACATTGCTCAGATTGTGCCTAAGACTTTCCTCTTGTCCTAGGAAAAGCCAACTCGCCCAGATTAGGGGGTTTGGTTTGCTTTGGGGGAGTAGGGCCAAGATCACAGGTCAGCATCTTACATTTTTGTGCAATTCCAAGCTGCTACAGAAAATGCAAGAACCATCTGAAATGCTTCTGTTATCACACCATGACTTGATCACATTCTGTTCAGCTTTGCACATGCACCATTTGCCATACAAAGAGTTTTACATGTACAAGCAGGCCTGTACAGTTTGCTTAGAGCTGTGAGTGCAGCCAAGCTTTCACTTACTTAAAGGTTATCATAAAACACTAATTCCAAAATTCTAACAATAAAACACTCCCATCACAAATGAAAAAGCTCAGGTCTTTCACAGAAATCTATCTTACAACTCCAGGTGCTATTCAACTGCCATATAAAACTATTATAATCCAAAAGAATATTTTCTGAAATTACTTGCAAGCATGTAATATCACAAACTCCCTCACAAATTCTTTTTTTCAGAATGAAGTAAAGCAATTGGTGCATGACAGAGCTTCATGAAATCATACAGTGCTATCATGGAAATACAGACAAGAAAGAATGAGTAAGCTGCTCACACTGATTTATTCAGGCATAAGCAATTTCAATTTGTAGGCTAAAAATGAGACTTTTCAATTCCATTTTCAATCACATCATGGATTTTTAAAGACTGTTTGACATGAACCAAAGACAGACTAAGCTTGTACATACATGAATATATTCCTCTGGAACACTATGAGCCTGACACCCTGCTTTCTGAACAGATTTGTGTGTGATGCAGGCACAAGAGAGAAACCTGACAACCAGGACCGTCACCTGCACTTTGACAAACAGAAATTAGCATTTTAAATGCTATCTCTTGCCAGATTTCCAAGATATAACCTGTAATCAGTTTCTAAAGCTGGCCAACCAGCTGCAGGGGCATCAGCAGGTAGCTGATAAGAGACAAGCAGTGACAGCTGGTGTGATACCTTTCCCTCTCACACTAAAACCAGCCTGCACCACTGCACACACCACGCTCCTCCTCGGCCTCTCAGGGTTCTAACAAGTCCCTGAGGAAATGTCTGTATACAGTACCTGATAACACCATGGCAGAGACTTCCAGATACAGAACACTTTGGTGATGTGACTCTAGAAAGTCAGTTTATCCAAAGACACTAAAAGCTTTTAGACAATTTATTGGAATACAAGAGCAGATTTAACCTCTTTAAAAGCTCAGAATAAGCATAGGCATCCCTTCCTTCTCTGTGCTACCAAGGATGATGTCCTGTTAAAGAGTGGCAATAGTGACAGGTGAGACACCAACCAGCACTTCTGTTTTGTTATCTGTACCTGTTTAATGATGCTGAGGTGCTGTTTTTCTGTTTCTGTTCGTTTTTTCAATTCATCTTTTAAGTTGTCCTTTTCTGAGCAAATTTCCAAAATCAGTTCCTGATGCTTTTTATTTTCTTTAATCAATCTGTAAAAAGAAAAAAATAAAAATCAAAAAAACAAGGTAGATCAGTACTGGGGTTTTTTCGTTGGTTGTTTTCAATTCTGAGACACATGGTTTTTGCTCTTCAGTCTGCAAATTTTATTGGGAAGGCAGAAACCCCAATAAAATCCATGAAAGCCTTATGAGAAAAAAAAAGAATCATGTTGTGCATGTGGAACTTAACTCCAAAACTGCAAGAAGGAACTTCCTTGTGAGGAACAGCCTGTTTCCAGCATTTTAGGGTTGTTGTAGTCCATAAGCATATGGGATATTTGGTAACTCTATGAAACCACAAAACTGTAAATGTTAGTAATTTTAAGGTAATGTAAGACAAGTAACTTCCACTCAGAGAGCTCCACCAGTCAAATGTCTGAAACACAGAGATTTTATTAATTTCATGGATTGCTCAGAGTACCCATGGAAGTTCACAACCTGGTAGGAAACAGAATCCTGATTTTTTAAGTCCTAAGAAGGTATGTAACAAGTGTCCATGCCCATGCCCTTGTGTAACTACTGTTAAAAAGTTCTATTTTTACCAATAGTTCCAGTTCAGCTCAGCTGTTTGAAGCCAACACACACCTAGTTTAACATGCCAGCATAAAATTCAGAAGTTACATTGCCATTAACTGCTGAATAAAGAGTCTCAAATGTATTTACATGTTTGCAGGTACTACTACATGGCAGGTATTTTAGGCTACTAATTGCATGAATTTGTGGGAGACATGTATTTACCTGAAAAAGGTATGTAAATATCCCTGTACAGATGTATTTTCATCTTTACCTCCCCTCTGCTGGAAAAAAAAATTCTCAAAGCAAACTAGTCTCCTAAATTATAAGGAATTCAAAACCATCAGTTATAGAGAGCTTAGCACTTGAGATCTGCTTTTTAATCTATTAATGAATGTTCCAGGATTACAAATTCTTAATTCACACCACAGCTGCTCAAGTATATATTTAGATCAAATCACAGGAGACAACTGGGCTATTTGCAGAACAATGTTACAAGGAATTCTGCTGATCATAAAGTATGAGACAAAATAAACACAACCCACACAAGACCCTTTGGACCAAACAAAATGTTCCACATCAGCTTCACTCTTGAGGTGAATCCCCCAGAGTCAAATGGGTGCAGCTGGCCAAAACAAAAGGACATATTTTTACATAAAGCCCTCTGTATGTATACATACCATGTTCATATGTATCTAAACATTTGTCTCTAAGAAAGTAATTAGTCCATGGCTGAAAAATGCTGACCTGCTTCTGAGTTCACCATAAACAAGTTAAAGTCATTACCTCATGATCTCCTGGAATTACCACTATCTACACACCCAGCACTTCAGATTCCCACACCTCCCCTGTAACTTCTGAATGTCCAACTGTGCCTTCTCAAGCTTTCCTTTCATCACCTGACCTTCCTCACATGGATGGTTTCTGTCAAAGGTTAACTGGTGAAGTGCAACAGAATACTTTCCCTACTGGGACTCTCTCCCTCTGTCTGGTTTCCCTTCCTTTGATGTCCTCCCATATCATGGTATCCAAAAGCCTTATATGAAAAGTAGAACACTCATTTCCAGCTATGCAAAAAGGAATAAATATTAAGTTAGAGGCTACATTTTGTTAGCAAAAAAACATTTCTAAAGAGGCAACAGAGAGTGAAATGCCATATAAGTAAACATGAAATCAAGCAATGAACTAGCTTTTGATGAACAGAAATATTCACGTTGAATGCTGCCTGGTAGAACTGTTAAGCCCAGTTCATTATGGCAAAGCTTATAAGCCCTGTATTTCAGAAGTCCTCCTATAAAATGTGGTAAGACAGTAGTTTATCTATGTATGACACTTCCAACTCAAAGAACTAGCTGATTAACAACTCTGCTGGGTTATGACAGGAGATTGAATACTACTTGAAAAAGAAACAAGCAATTTCAAACACAAATAAAATGCACATTGTGGGAGTTAGTGCTTTCAAAAATTCATTTCTCCACAGACACATATGGGCTGAATGAATCCTGGACTATTTTTATACCACCATTACTTCTGCAGTATTTAAGTCATTCTAGACATTGGCAGGCTATTCAATGACACAGTTGGCTATTCAGTTCCTGCCAAATCCTGCAAGAATTCAGCTATCTAAGCACACTTTTATTTACAAGTGCACACCACAAGTAAAAATAATTTGTCGCTTAAAAAACAATTTAAAAGAAGCTCATTAACTATCCTTATACCTACTCAAGGGACAGCTTGCTTCATACCAAAATGTTGCATGCAGGTGCACACAACATGCAGCCAGAATGGTTCAGTGCACACCTCCAACCATGATGCACACACTCAAATACTCACTTTTTTATAGTTTGTTCTTGCTGCAGGTATTTATCTTGCACACATTTTTCAAACACAGCCAAGGCATGTTCACCCTTCTGCACACCATTGGGGAGCTTTGGTTCCTTTGAAAAATCTGTGGATAAGAGTTCAGACTCTATTTCCTTTAGCAAATCCTCCTGTGAGGAAGTCTGATGTATTGTGGAAATAAGCTTCTTTGTGCAGTCTGTGTCATAAGGGCTTTCTGAATAGATGTGATCACTCGATTTTTTCCCCAAGTCAGATTCCTCCCTCAGATCCTGTAGTATTTCCATCAACGACTGTTCTGTCTGGTTAGTTTTTGGGTCAAGCTGTTCAAGTTCTTCACTAGATGAGTGTTCTGATTTTGTGGAGCCTTCTGTCTTTTTTCCACAGCAGGTATTGGCAGAGGAGTCTGCCCCTCCACAGGGCTGCTGTGCTTCTGCTGGGAGCCCATTGCTGCTTATGCCAACGGCTGCTGCATCCTGGTCCGAGGGCAACAAACTCGATTCCCTTTCCAAGACACCAGCACCACCTCCTCCAGTGCAAATGATGCTTGAGCAGTCCTCCATTCCAGATGTTTTGTCAGACTTCTCATTATCTGGGGACTTGAAAGAGGCATCATCTGACAGATTGACTGGTTCCAGTGTGCTTTGCATTTCTGGTAAATATTCCTCCATAATCTTCCTTCAGAAATCTAGATGCAGAATTCATATTACAACATATTACACTCAATATCAAAAGAGATTGAGATAAGGGAAATAAAGGATACTGGAAAGTAAAATTCAAAGTGCAAAAATATTTAGATACGTGTTATACAGAGTTTGTTGCTCTTTCAGCCCAACTTTGATGTAAATGCTCCAAACCAAGTTTTTCTAACAGGTGAGAAACCAGGGATAGCAAACAGGAAGCAGTGAGATGGTAAATACCAAGACAATAAAAAAGCAGAAGTTTTAGGATCAATAATTCTACCATTTAAAACCACAAAATTTCCAAGTAAATACCTCCAAAAAATACTTCAGACATTACATAACCAAAAAAAAAAATTAACTATCTAGAGTCTTACAGCTTTCACTTTCCCACACATGATTTGAAAGCAACAATACGTCTTGACTTACTAATTTTTACAACATAGGGTGACTCCCTGATCCAGCCAGACTATCCAACTTCCTCACTGTCACATCTTCACTCAGCACCCATACAGCAAAACGTATCTGTACACTCAGGAACCCATGGGGAAGGGCTGGGGGAGGATGGGGTGAGATTCTCTTTTCCCATCTGCTTTTCAGCAGCCAAAAGCCCCTGTGGAAGAGCACAGATGGTCTGTGGCAGATCTGCTCTCTCAAAAAGTAGCTTGCAGAGCAAGGACTTGAAAAGCTCTATAGAAAGCATTCCACTAGGACACCATATTGAGATCCAAATAGCCAGAATACTTATGGAAGAGCATGGGTATAATGCTTTATCTTCTTTTCCAGGAATCCCAGATGGTCAGGTGTCTGGAAAGACTAATGGCATTTTTAGCAAGCACAAGAAGCCCCTATTTCCATCAGGAGAAATTCATTGCAGCAGTCCTAACTTCTATATGCAACACTATCTCCCCTACCATGGATAATTCAAGTTATTTAAAAAATGGGCATATTTTTCATTTATAAATTCAACTCTCCTATTCCAAAAGTTATCTCAAAGGAAGTGCTTAGCTCCCACCTTGCAGCATCAAACTTGTTTCCATCCTTGCTTTCTGACTTGTTCAGCTCTCTCTTACACAGCCACATCACCTGAGCCGCTCAGGTACCACTGCCCTTTGCCTCAGTCTGAGAGGAAATCCCTGAGTGCTGCTTGGCTCTGCTGCCCTCCCCAGAGTGCTGCCTCATGAACCAACACCTCCTACCGAGGCTCACACTGTTCACACAGGGATATGTGAATCCCATCAGCTCTGGCACCAATTGCTGCCACTATCACCTTTCCCTGTTAGGAACAAAAATCAGCAAAGGAAAAAGAAAGCAGCAACTTCAACCCAGCTGTTTCTACCAGGAAATACCATCTCACAAAACACCTGACACAAGCACCTGAAACCAACAGCTGGGCTACAGCTGGCACTTCATCAACAAGAGGGAAGCACATGGAAAACTGAGCATTCGGCTCAGAGTATGGAAGGGAACCTGGAACAACTGCACAAGAGTCACAAGTCATTAAATGAGAATTATACATTTTTTAAATATCAAGCAAACCACTTTTCCTGTTTTGGTTTCAAAACAAAAACCCCTCAGTGCTACAGACTCTAAGCCAGTACAAATCAACAGGAACAAGTGGCAAGGGAGAGGTGCAAAAGAACAGAGATGGGGAATGACAGAGCCTGTACAATGTGACATTTTTACAAGGATTCCCCATTTTACAAACAGATCTTATCTGATATTAATAAAATCCCTGATTCCCCTTTGCTTCAAAAGATTTGTGTTTAGGTCAACACTGGAGTCAACTAATCCATCCACCTGGTTTGAGCAGTCCAAACAAATGCTCTTTTGGAAGCTCTCTACTCTTGGATAACTTCTGCTAGTAATGACAATTCAAAATATACTGTGGTTATTCTAAAACAAAACAACCCCAACTGACAATCTCAATGTGCAAACAAAAATAAACACAACTGCAAGAAAAAGTACTCAGTTTGATGGCAGCAGAACACATCAGTTCCTACTTAATTAAAAAGCTGTTAAAAACCAATGCTTTCAGACCAGTGCGCTTAATACAATGAATAATCATAAGATAATTTGCAAATGATGCAGTTAAGATGGAAGAAAAATTCACTTTCTAGTATCTGTTCCCTCTTGTCAAAGGTAGTTTATAATCCACACCCTCAGCTGTAAAATATACTGTATTAGCATAAAGCTGAGGTACTGTTTTTTTCTACAGTAGTTACTCTAGACTAAGTTCTGATGGTGCTTTCTCTGGAATGATCAGAGGGGGTTTTTAAGCTCATTTTAAGCCTTTTTAAAGTACCTTCTAAAGTGCTCTAAAACCTCCCAAAATGTGCAGCTGTTTGATGTACTACTGCCTCGAAGCTGCTTGTGACTGTCCAGCTACTGCATTTCTCCACTACCACAAGAAAAGAAGTGGTAAAATTGGATACATGAACTTTCACCATGGCTGTTTCACCTAAAATTTCCAGTCCAGTCAGCAGACTGGAGGAGGGTATTTATCTTCATATGGAAGCAAGAAGTGAAAAGCACAGCCCTGTTAACAGAGTACATTAGGAAGCTAAGTTTTCTTTTACTTCCTTCTGCAAATAATACTCTGAATTAGTATTAGAAAGACTAATCTACATGGAAGCAGGAATACAATTAGTTGCACAACTCAGTCAGAGAGAAAAAAAAAAAGCCACTGACTCCATATCCATAATAAACTTACAGTTAATATCAATAATAAATAAACTGTAAGTTTTGTATCAAACACATGGGGAATTTGAGTAGTGACCATACAAACTGGTTAAAGCATGAAAAGTAAATTATGATGATTCAGTGTTCCCTGTAGTCGTACTTTAATTTTCTATGGTACCTAGAATATAATTTACCACATTAAGTTCAGTCTTTATCATTCCAACACATTGAATTTTAGAATTATCTGCCCAAATCTATATGCATCGGTTCATGACATGCACAGATGTTTTTCCCCGTCATTGAACAGTATTAGCTTTTATGTTCTAGTTACTAACTTTTAAACAGAAATTAAACAACTGATCACAGGATCATAATCTATTTTCACATCAGAAATGTCCAGACAAAAGAAATCAAGTGGAGCAGCAGTCAATGCAAGTTCATACAGATATTCAAATGTCTCTTAACCTGAATGTAACAGACACCTCCTTTATAATGCCAGAGACAGAAAATTGCAGTGATGTCACTGAAGAAAAGGCTTGTGGTTTTGTAAGCAAAAGGTCTTCTGATTTTTACAAAATCAGGGAAGGGATAAATAAGGAAGTACTAAGGTCACATATACTGCATTAAGAAAACAAAATAGTTTAGTGCCTTTTATGGTATCTTCAAAAGGCATCAAAACCAGCAAATCTTGACTCAAGCAAGTGAACTGGCTTATGTAATGATATGTTTAAACATCAAACAAGCACACAGTGTGCTGAGTGACAGCAAAGTGCCAGGTGAGCACTGGCCAACCTTCTTGCACTGTTTTGCAAAGCTTCTACTTCACCCACCTGCTCTGCCCCTCCTTAGGGCTCCTGTTTGTCCCCCGCTCCCACTGTAATTCCCTTCTGCTGCCTGGGCCACAGGACAGTGCAATCACTACCAGCTCAGCTTAAAAACCCGAGAAGGAACTTCTCAAAGCAGCCTTGGGAGACTGGCCCAGCCCAAGCCTGCTTGCCCACATGCCTGGAATGACTGCCATCCATCCAGGGCAGCAGGGGACAAGCTCTGTCACTGCCTTGTGACACCTTCTGTGACAGGGCTCTGCGCTCACTAACTGGTCTGACCAGTCATCCTCCTCCTCTGTTTTACAGCTCAAAATTAGTCTGACACCTAACACACCTTCCCTGTGTGCCTGCTCCTGTCCCACAGCACAGGAGGCAGCTGGCTGTGTTTCCCCACCACGCAGAGACACAAAGCAACAGAAGTGGAAACGCATCAGATGAGATGCCGGTGATGTGAGCAGCAGGAATGAGGAACAGGAGCACAGCTCAGCCAGCAGGGAAGGCCCTCAGGCTGCATTTGCACACACAAAACATCTCCCTGCTTACACACATCACAATATAGGCAAGTTGTACCCTTCAAAACCAAAACTGCATTTGATACTTTTTTTTCTCATCATAGATGTATTTTTCAAAGACCCTAAGAGTTTACATACTTTTCCTCATTATACACAAAACTAAGTGTAAATCTGCATTAGCACATATGATCTCCAAGTCCTAATGTCACATTTGAAATGGGTAAGCAGTTAAACAGCAGCAACAGGACACACAACATTAAAGGCTAGCAGTGGCAAGGGTTACAACCATTTATCACACTGCTTAAACTGAGATGTGCTTATCTGCTAAACTGCTGATAGCACAACTGACTGGAGTCAAAGAGCCTGTCAATACAGTGAGAGAACAGCACACCAGCTTCTGAATACTAATGTCTCACAGGGATGTCAGGGAATGCAAAGACTCGGGAAACAGCAATTTTTTCACTCACCTTGTTACTCAACAGAAACATCCTCTATTAACTGCTAACCAAATGAGAAAAATAAGAACAAACGTGACAATCGTTCATTGAAGCTCTTCAAAAAAGTACTTGGTACAATGTAAGTATTTATTAACTCAGGAGAACATCAAAAATCTCAATATGTAGTTCTGTAACAAGCCAAAAAAAAACAAACCCAAAAACATTTCATGTAGCTACCTTCAGCAGCAGTCCAGAGAAGCTTTTGCTTTATCAGTAAATTCTCACTTCAAAGTCTGTTCACTGGCATGGAGAAAAGCAGTTTCTGTAACATTCAATCCTCCTCTTTCCTCTCCTGAAAGTACATACACTCCTAACTTTTTAAGGAAGCTGCTGACACCCTCATCCCTTGGCTATTCATCCACTGTACCGGCTGAAAATCCTTTCCCCCACGGCAGTACTGCTAATTCTAATTACAACAGCCCCTTTCCCAGCTCCAGCCTGCTTCTGCTGCACTACACTACTCCTGTGAGCACAGGCACACACTGAGGATCTGGTATGTTTTAATTCAATATTATGCCATTTCCAACTGCTTGTCTTTTCAATCTTCTTATTGAATGCAAATGTGATTCTTCTAAATCCCTGACTACAAAGGACTTTCCTAAGCAGATGAATTATTAATGCTAGCACTTAATTTCATAAAAGAGATAGAATTTGACCCAGACTCTCAACACTTAGGTTGTAAATAGTCATGAAGGAGGAAATTACTTTGTGTTAGCCAATTTCAAGTTACATGAGAGATGACATCTAATGAAACTTATTAAATGACAACTATAGGAAACATTTGCTGAGGTATGGCTGTCTAGAAGACTTCACTAACAACAAGAAAAGAAAGTGTGCCTTGTCACCTAGTAACTATCACAATGGGGCCCTTTACAACAATGACAAGTGTGTGCTTGAGGTGGTTCTGTAAACAAATGGATGGTCAAGGTCCTGAGAAACAAAAATCAATGCTTTAAGAGAAAAAAAATATATATTTACACCTCAATGCCTAAAAATACTGCAGAGAGAGGGGCAAAAAAGGGCAGGAGGGAGTAATGCTTCATGAGAGCAGGCATATACAAAACCTTGTTCAACCCAGGCTTGAAATGAAAGTGAAAAGCACTGAGATAAGTGACTCTGAGGCACAAAAGCTTCTGAAAGGGGAGTAACAAGACCTTCATACAGCAAATGCAGCCCACTGGAAACCAGACAGATTCAATTGTGCATTACATAATATAATGGCCAGTAGCAATCCATTATGTTACCTCCTTTCAACACAAAAGGGCTTTGCATCATCTTTGGGTAGATGTTTTCCACTCACGGCTGTGCTCCTAAGAGAGGCATTGTAGAAGAGTCACTGATGAAGAGGGATCATCTACTCTCCAAACAAGTACATGTGCAATCCACAAAATTGTGAAAAAACAGTTCTCACATCAGCCAAGATGATAGATGCTCTTCACCTCTGGATATGTAAGAAGCATCCAAACAGGTTTTATAGGATATGAAACAAGCTCATTTTTAAACAGAAGTACAAGGTAGGTTTCCTCTTCATATTGGTCACAGCAGGTACTCAAATGTCCTTCGGTAACACACTGAAGTCTCAAAATTACTCAAAGCTGCCAGAGAGATGTGATGCATTTCAGAGAGCAAGAGGAGGACAAGGAAAGGAGTGATGAAACGCTCCATCACTCACAGGCAGATGACTCCAAGAGTCAGCAGGGTCCTATGTACCATGCCATGGCCAGGCAAGCAGTTCAGGGACAGAAAAACCTGGTGACACCAACACAAGCAGCCCAAGTTCCCAGAGGTCCCTACTGCTCTTACATGGGTGTCACCTCAGGACTCAGAGTTGCTTTGTCACTGCAGTGTGTGCTGTAACCTTGCTAAGGAAGCACTGCACACCCCTAAACAAAGTCCACATATTTACAGGAAAATCCTACCTAGAAAATAAGGCCCTTGAAATTGCTTCAGAGCAATTCTCTTGGTGCTGTAATTTGCGATCCTTACTTCCTGGTTCTTTCTCAAGAACAGGATTGATAAATCACAAAATTGCTGCTGTAACTCTTTATTTTACTTTCAAAGACAGCACATACTGAAGATAAGTTGCACTGGAAAATCATCATAAAAATCCAAGTGAACACCCTTAAGCAGCAGCCTCTTCAAATGATCTGTAATACTCACTAACCTTCCACATTGGTTCTGGTTTCCGAACTACACAGTTCAGGTTTCATGGCCAGTGTCAGCAACCAGCAGAAGGGATGCTTGTCCCTTGATGACTGGAGAGCCTCTTACAGAGACAGCTTGAAAAGGAGTTTCTTCTTAACATCCTCAGACTCCCCAGTGAAAGCAAATAATTATTTCTTTTCCCTAGTAACAGAGCAAAGGATTTGGGCAGCACTACATAACTCAAATAACGAACTGTTTATCCCAGGCATTGTGTTAGTGCTCTCTGACTCCAACTGATTTTATAAACATCTCTGCTCCTGTGTGGCCTTCTCTCCAATTCAACCAAAATGCTTGTTTATGGGTTTAGAGACATTTTTGTTTACTAGCAGATCCCAATGCTGTGGGAGAAAGAAAGGTAAAAGTAACTCCATTTTGATACTGAAGGTGCCAGATGCAGACATTTATGAATCACCCCAGTTTTGGCAAAACTGAATTTAGGAAAGCAGACATACAACTTGCCTACAGATATAGAAAGTTGTGGGGTTTATCTCTATATAGCCCAGTACTGGATGAACAGAAAATTCCACACCCCAGCTAAAGCAGGTAGAAATGATATGCTTTCACAATGAGCCTCCTGTTTGTTCATCTGCAATTCTTTGAACAGCAAAGCAGAGCACTAAAGCACCTGAAACAGTAGATGGCCTGAACAGATACCAGGAACTGTTCATTTTTATTATTCTGGCTTTCTAACAGCTCTCTAATCATCAAGAGGCCTGTTCATTGATATGCGTTATATCTGAAGACAGACAAATTTAAAATTTAGTTGTGCAGCCTTTCAGAGATCATCCAATAATAAAATAATAATGGTTAAAGAGCTAAGACACACAAACCAAAAGGCTACTAAAAAATTCCAAACTAACAGCTAAATCTAGAACTGGGAGCTCTGGAAGAACAATTTATTTTTTTTTAAAATTAAAAGCACTATCCTCATAAAATTATATCTGCCAAATAAAACATTGACTTTTTTTCTTGTAACACCCAATAGCAAATTAAAATGCAGTCATATGAATTTGCTATGTGGATTTTACAGTTGTTTTGAAGACTCACACTTACACCTGAGGTCACATTGTTAACCACTCTCCCATCATTCCAGCCCTCTAACTACCAGTTAAAGCTCTCAGCAACCTGCCCAGACACACCTACAGGCTGGACTCAACTAAAATGAAACTTCCACTACGTTCTTACAGTGTTCTGTGTCTTAACCTGTAAAAACACTGAGCAAAAGTAGTTCCCCATCTTAGCAAATACACAATTTGGAGGTGAGCTGAGACTTCAGCTCTTTCTGCTAGAATGGAATCTAACATTCACTTCACATGCAAGCAAGGACTGACTTATACCTCAGTAATACTGAGCAGTGTTTCAAAATGTGCCTTTTTTCTGACATGATTTTCAAAAATGCATATAAAGGAAGATCAGCAATGTCCTAAATCTATCCTGAATAGCAGTTTTACATTCATCCCTTGGAAATTGTAATTCAACAATAATTATGATTTAAAAAGGAGGCTAGTGTACATGTCAACTCAGAATCAATACATACTCCACCATTTAAATAACTCTGTCTCCTATTCATTCACGTTAAAGAATATATAATATTAAATTCCAATCCACAGATTGATTTTTATACATGGTTCATCACACTCAAGCAGAATATCAACTTGGAAGCATCTCTTCATATGAGCAGCTACTAAAGCACATGAAGCAAAGATAAATACATAACTAACAAAACCACATCTATCATTTATACTGCAATAATGGGTTGGTTCCTTCCCAATAACTGCAGTATAGACTAAAGGCTCTGCTAAAGAGATTTTTTTATAGTGCCTTACATTTCCACTCATGCATCTATGAAATTAAGTGCCATATGACTGAAATGTCAACAGTCAAAAGATTTTCTTGATAAAGCTGTGATGCTCATCAGAAGACCCCAATAAAAGCAAAAGCTGCACACGAGCACCATTTGAACAGTTCAGTTATATACCCACTTCCCTCTTGCACGTTTCTGAGCAACAAAAAGAGAGTACAAGTGATTTACCCAGTTTTCAAATGCAAATTCAAGAGTTAATGTAGATGCAATATAATCCAGTGTAACACCGAAGATGGACTTTGTATTCCAAAGACTTAATTAGGATTTATTGGCTGAAGAATACTGAAGAGAATAACAATGATTTTTAAAGTTTTCTTGACAAGTCACACACATGAAGCAAACACTAGTCTAATGTAAAAAAGCTTCAGAAATGCCACAGCATTTATTAGAAAGAACAAAACCTGCCTGAACAATTTGTTCCACAAAGGACTGTTCCTGTCCTTTAGATACCAAGCTATAAAATATTCTATTAGAAACACAATCTTAGATGAATCACAACTGAATAATAAAGTACTTTCTACTCTCTTTAAACATATTAGCCCAAGACAGAGATATTAAAGCAAATATAAACAGCAAGACAACTTTAGAATCAGTTGCCACTTCAATTCAGGTCTAATTTCCAACCTGTTACACTCAGGTAAGAGATGAACCTGTTAGACACCTTACATGCTACCATGTGTATAATGATAACCCAGTAAGACTGCTAAAGAATAAACTGGGGGTATGAAAATATTTCTATCTTCTTATAATTGTGTTGTTCATTGCAAAACCCAAGATGCCCCTCTTCAAGAGCTTTTCACATCTTTATTAGACAACAATCATTATTTAAGCAAACTAAAATATTTTTCCAAGTCAGTGCCAACCTGTCATTGCATTAGAACTCTTGCTAACAATTTTACATGACAGTAAGACTAAAAACAAAATTGAAGGGAAATTTTATAGTTTGTTTTAGCAGCTATCACTGTAATCCTAATAAATAGTTTTACCTAAACTAATCTGAACAGACTGAACACACCCTTCTACTTCACTTGTTGGGTGAAGTGTTTGGTTTCTTTCTCTAAAGCTACTTTTTCCTTAACTACTCTCTACTGGTCAACACACTGCCTTGCAAAACAAACTTTCCTGTTATTTCCAATTAATACCCAACTTACCTGTGTTTTGCACGGTATCTTTCACAAGAACTCTGTCACAAATGGCTTTCCCAGACTAAGCATTATGTCACCAGGTAACACTGCAAAACAGGGAAGCTCAAACCCCAGAGATAATTCTGTTTTCAACTGAAGGTTATTAAAAATAAAAAGAGGATTCTTCTAAAGAAGTTCTGTTTTACATTATAAGATACAAAATGCAGCTCTACTGTATAGCAGCTGTGTAGAGGTACAAATCAAAAGTGTCAAATACATGGAAAAGGACTGGGATAGAAAGGTTCACAAAGCAGGTGTTTTACGTAATTTAGTGTGAGATTAATTTCAAACAGTCCTTCTGGCTACAGGTTTATACATTTGATTACAGTTCCACATCCAACATTAGTGAGAGCAGTAAGCCACCCAAGTTATGAAACACACTAGAAGGAGATGAACTGGACTGAAAAGCATCACACTACCTAAGAAAAAGAATTCTTAAGCTTAAGAAGTGATGTTGATCACCACTGCTTGTATTCCATACAAAACAGAGGGTAGCCACGAGTTCTCATACATTCACAGTCTTCCTGTGTTTACAGACAGCACATATAGGAAAAAAAAGAAATATTCCAGAGTCCCACCTCCCCTAGCTCTCCCAAAACTAATTTACTTTTGCCCAAGATCCAACAGAAGTGGAAAAGCTGACTGTACACTGGGACATGGAGTCCTCCAGTTCAGGCCTAACTTGACACAGCTCCTGACTCAGCTCACACAAAGAGCTGCTTTGATGCACACGCTGGAAGGGAAGGGAGGGGAACAGTGCATGTACACAGTGGGTACTCTCAGGATTTCCTTGCTTTTATCAGTTTAACACTTCAACTCAATTATTTTTCTCAGGTTTTTAATCTGACTTTATTAAACACTGCTGGCAGTGCCAAGGTGCAAAGCTCAGCATTTCCATCAATTCTTTGAACATGAGTCAAGACGAGGTTTACTCAAACCTTTATCTTGGCTTTCCTCTGCTTTTATCACAAGTTAGATAGTTGAACAAAAGTGTACAACTCCTTCATGGCACCACCAGGTTTTCTACCAATCTCATGCATGTGGTTAATATATTGGTCATATTAACTCCATGTCTGGAGTCAAGTAACAGCACAACTCCAAAATAAAGTTCATCAGTTAAGGTTTAACAAGCCAGGCTGGATTTCCTCCCATCACAACACAAGTCATGGGATACACCTTGAGAGTGTTATTTTTGGTCACACAAGCCCCAAGGTTGGAAGCTCATGTACCAGGGGAAAACAACGTATTAGCAAGAGCATCCTTTTGCTATGAACATCACAGGAGACTTGGATACTTCAGGTTTACACACAGACTTGCAATCTTCTGTGTGTCTTCAGCACAGAATGCTTACTCTTCCACATCAAGAAAATCGGTCTCTACTTCAGCAACCCATGCAATGCCAGCAACAGCACTACTGCAACCTTTCAGATTTTAGCATCCTGCCTTTAGCTGTGCTTAGAACAAGGCCAGGAGCAGCTCTGTCTGTCATTACTACTGCCCTGTTTGCATTCACATTCTGACACTGATAACATCACCTGTGCAAAGAAGAATGTCTCAAGGGAGGGGAAGAAATCAAATTTACGACTGACTACACATCCTGTGACAGGTCTTCTACACTTCCAACGGAGCCATAACTCTTGTTCACACTATAGAATTTGGAGCACTGCCAGGCCTTCTTACAAACCTGTAGTGTCATGGCATTGGTAAGATGTGGATTTTGGCATACTGGACTAGTGGAGATGACAGGATGTTTGCTTTCCATGGCTCTTCTCAAATGCTGTGCCCAGAACATGGAAAAGACTGTAAAATTCCAACCATGGAATTACTGTCTGCATGATCACTGCACACTGAAAACACGATCTGGGGGGGGATAGTAGAGTTCTACTGTTTTCAAATCTCATTTTCTTAAGAGTTTCTCCAGTATCCCTGAAAGCAAATAAGTAAAAACTTCAATCCTTTAAGGATGTGAACAAGTCAACTGTAAGCTCTACAGAAGACTGACTTCTGTTAATTAATCTAAGAGGTAGTACTATATACAATATTATTACAGTTAAAAAAACCAGTATTCCATATATTCCTTGAAATTAGGGTCACTGATATGTTCCTGATGAGATTTTTTTTCACCCCCAATTTGAGGCAGCAGGGTCTTGAAAACCTCAAGGCTTTCCAATAGTGTTTTGGCAATTGCAAAACAAGTTCAGAACAAGTCAGCCCAGAACTAAACACAGAATATTGCTTCCTGGAGCCTGCATCTACTAATTTAACATGCCTAATAACACTATTAAATCCAGAAAAACACTGCCTTTCTATTTTTCATAGCTCTTTAAAAATCCAGCTTCAGGAAATTCAGTATTAGCCTCAGGTAGTGTTAAGCAACAGAGCTGCTAATTGGGACCAAATAAACCACTCTGTATTTGGCTCTTCAGTCCTTTTCTCATCACATTGAAACAGTGAACATCACAATACTAACAAATATCTGTCAACAACCCCAAATCAAGTCTTACAAAATGACAGAAAAACACTGTTTTAAAGCCAAGACAAGAACAGATGAGTGAAGATTTTCAGTAAGAGAAGCACTCAAAGGCAACACAGAACTAGTTCATTTTTTTTTCATAAAAGAGATGACATTTCAAATGTCATCTAAAAGCCTCCTGAAACATCTTCAAACTTTCAGTTTCTCGTCCCTCTGGAGCTTAACCATCTGCTCCCTGAAGTCAGTGGCAACATAAGCATTCATAGGAGCTGGGGATTGCCTTTCCTTGTCCTTACAGAAACACAGCTGCAGCTCACAGTTCCAAGAATTTCCTTATACAACAAAACATACTGGGCCACTGGCCATAGATGGGTTTTTAGTGTATTCTACTTGAAACATTTTAACTTCTGAAAAGCAATTTTACAAGAAGATAATGCAAACCGGCACTAAAGCAGGAATGCCATACTTCTCACACGCAGATTTCAAATTCCCTACGAAATCCTCTTTTGGTCTGCACAGTCTCGCTGGACATATACACGAGACTCACCTGTGCAGACTATTTTCCCGGACAAGAGCCAAAATTCGCAAGTCTACATCATAATCATCTCGCTGAAGTCCTTTCTTTCAAACCTAGAAGGGTAAGCAGCTTTTGCAAATACCAACTGCAAAAACAAGGACACGTACTCTACCGCAACACCGCAGCCGGCTCTAAAAAATAACCTTCATAACAGTTGCTGGGCTTTGTTACCGAATTATTTAACCATACAGCGAAATCAACACGCAGCCAATGAAACAGGACAACCTAATTAACACCGTGGAGAAGAAAGCTGTTCAGAAACAAAGAGACTGCGAGCCAGCACAGGAGCTGCGCTGCCCGCTCGGAGGTCCTGACTGGGAAGGCGCTGCTATGGCAGGACCTCACCCCGCTGTCACCTCGCTCCCGCCTCCCGCGCCTCACCCACGGCCCTGGCGCGACCTCTGCCAGCCCAGAGCCCCCACCGGCACAGGGAGAGCCCCTCGCCCCGGGGGAATTCTGCCTGCCTCCCTCCCGTCCTTTCCCCGCCCCCGCGGCCGCGTCCCCCCGGGGTTTATCGCCCGCGGCAGTGGAGCGGATCGCCGGCCGCCCGTTCCCTCCCCGAGCCCACCGGGCAGCGCCCGTCCCGTCCCGCCGAGCCCCGGCGCCCGCGCCCGCCCCGCGCCACC
>VZRZ01000468.1:683588-709603 GCA_013398175.1 Climacteris rufus
GGTCCGGCAGGTGACGGCGGGACCCGTGTGGCCGCCTTTTCACCCGCGCTGTGGAACCCCTGCGATCCGCTGGCCGTGCTAAAAGCTCCGAGAGGCTGCGTGTAGGACACAGCGCTATGGTATTGGTGTATTCTGCGCCAGGGAACGTTCAGGTTGGACATTAGGAAGAATTTCTTCACAGAAAGAGTGCTGAGACATTGGAACGGGAGGTGGTGGAGTCACCGTTCAAGGGAAGCCTGGAGGTGGCACTCGGTGCCGGGCTCTGGCTGACACGGCGGTGTTGGGTCACAGGTTGGACTCGGTGATCCCAGAGGTGTCTTCCAACCTGACTGATTCTGTCATTTCACACAAGATAATTTAGGGCGTGTGTATAAAAGTTGTTTCAGTCTGGAGGGGGATTTTCTCTTATTTAAACGTCCGCCGTTTCTGGGCAAAGGATCTCACGTCAGGCATTCCACGGCGCTATTTAAGACCACAGCCCTGAGGAGCTGCCACACAGGAGGATTCTTCACCCCAGCAGTTTTCAGGGAGATGGTCACGAAGATGCCTCTCCTTTTTGCAAGATCAGTGCACAAGTAATGATTAATACAATCTTCTCCCTTAAGTAAACAGCATCTCATTCTCCAGCACCAACCCCTACACTTACGTCAAAACCCTTTACACCCACGTGCCATGTAAGAGTCAATCCAGTAATGTTAATAAACAGCTTCACTTAACACCTGCTGGGACTTCATTCCTTATTCTGATTGGATTTAAAAAAAAAAAAAAAAAAAAGTTAAAAATTTGCTCAGCGTCAAAAATCTGGACTACATTTCAGGGCTAGGAGCAGCAGTTTTTCGGTGGAACACAAAGCTTTTTGGAATCCAGAGCATGGCATAAATACTGTTTTGTTTAATAAAAAAAATTTGAAAAAAATACCTCAGCAGACAAGCTATTAAGTGAAAGCAGTTGTATTTTCTATAGCCGCTCAGCTAAAATAAGCACTGGCATCTGTCCTGCAGTAACATCTTAAACATAACAAAAGAAAAGCAAGTTAAAATCATTGAATAATTCGGGTTGGACGGGACCTCAGGAATTATCTAGCCCAATCCCCTACTCATAGCAAGGCTAACTTTATGTTAGATCAGATTGTTCCTTTATTTTAGCTAATTTATTTTTGTATGCATATAAAAGCATACACATACCTACATGTATGAAGTCATCACCCACCAGTCATGATTTCTTCAGTTCATTTTATGGGTGACCTTGAAAATAGAATGTGCTGGATAACTTCACTTACAAACATTTAATTGGGAGAATTGTTGCAGAGCAAGTTCTTTTTCTCCATATTCTTTCTAGGTATTTGGAATTTCAGAGCCACAAATGCAAATTTGGAATTTCAGAGCCACAAATGCAAATTTGGGAGTCCAAGAAATGCTCCCTTGAAACTTGTCATTTAACCCCAGCCAGCAGCTAAGCCCCACACACCTGCTGGCTCCAGAGAACTGGAAGACTCAAACTTGTGGGTCAAATAAAGACAGTTTAATGTGACAGAAAAGAAAGTAACAATTGTAATAACTGTAGTAATAGAATTAGAGTATACAAAACCAGTGATGCACAATGCAATGGCTCACCATGTACTGACTGATGCCCAGACAATTCCCAAATAGCTGCCTCAGTCAACTTTTCCCTCAGTTATATACTGAGAATGATGCCATTTAGTATGGAATATCCCTTTGGCCAGCTGGGGTCAGCTGTCCCAGCTCTGTCCCCCCCCGCCAGCTTCTTGTGCCCTCCAGCCTTCTTGCTGGAAGGGGATGAGAAGCTGAAAAGTCCTTGACAACTGTGTAAACACTGCTTAGAAACAACTAAAAACATTAGTGTGTTATCAACATTGTTCTCATCCTAAATCCAAAACACAGCTCTGTACCAAGTCCTACGAAGAAAATTAACTCTATCCCAGCCAAAACCAGGACAAAACATTTTAACAGATCCTTAAAACAACAATGGTATTTTAGAGAAAATCAACCTCTAAACCATTCAGTGCTATAAACTATAAATCTTTGAATGTCCATTATTTTGTGAAAGATTATGCTGCTTCAGGTAACTAAACAATGTCCTAGCCATCACCTCCAAAGCAGCAAAGGAATCAGTCATATGAAAGCATATGTCTTTAAAAACATTGAGAGCATAAATGAAAGTAAGTTGCAGAGAGAACTCGTGCTCTCAGCCTTAACCTCCAAATAACGTTTTAAAGGCACGTGTCTAGACTTTGCTTTGCTCGTTACATGCTGTGCATTCCATCTTGCTAAAAATACATAAAAAATCAGGTGTGGAATAGAGATAAGTAAAAATTGTCTCTTTTCAGAAAGCAGTGCCATGCAGCACTCACTTGCTAATTGCCATGCAGCCCAAGTCTAAGCTTTGCTTTCAGAAAGGCTTCTTTGCCACTACTGCTGCTGTTCTGCAGCTGAGCTGCAAAGTTCACACAGCCTTGCTGCTCTGTAACACAGGCACTTCAGTGCCCAAATGCTTCTTATTGGGTCTTGTAGTTATTTAAAGACAGCTGCAGAGACGTCAGTGTACTCTGGCCCCAGTCTCTCTTAGATTTGTGCTTTTACCTTGCTGTACACTTTGTCTGCAGTCCCACTGATATTACTCGTATGTGGTTTAGTGTGTTCCAGCAGACCTGGCAGAATTTCAGCTGGTTTTTGCCTTCTATTCTTAATTTTTTTTTTTCAGCAGGATTAAAATCAGGTTAAGAAAATAGAGCCTGGTTAGTGGAGTTCTTCCTCAAAGACAGGAGAAAAGGATTTTTTTGTACTCAGCTGGACTCCCCACAGCTCTAGTCCCAGAACTGATGCTGACAGTTCTGACTCTTACAATACCTGTGCTTAAGACAAATTTTCATCTGAAGAGTATCTGATCCCCAGGAGGCAGCCACAGATACTCAGGGAATTGACAGGGCACAGAGAGAGCCCTTTCCCAAACCTCTTGCATTCATATTAAATAAGAATTAATTACTGTACCTCTTAATTAGCCAGCCATAGCTCTCATTTGGTATGTATGAGGAAAACAAGTTCTGAGTGAGAGAACTTACCATTTGAAAGACAGACAGTCCTACACAACAGATTTCACTGCTGCAGACAAGCTCTGCATTGCAGAGGCAGAAGCAGAATTTGGCCCACATATTCAAAAGGTTGTAGTTCTGGCTTTTGGCTCATGCTTTGTTACATAAGAAAAAGAAAAGTAAGTGTTCGTGTAATTGCTCAGTTTCCAGGTGACATTTGTTAATTATCCAGAATATTTTTATAGCTTTTCCTGCTGAAAGGGCTCACAAACCTATGTTTTCTCCTTCAGCTAAAGAAGTGTTAGCAACTCCACTTTAAGGGAGAACAAGGAGGTGGCTCAAAGAGCAGATCTGCTGAACAACACCCCACACTCCTCTGAGACCGCTGGTGCTCAAAGGGCCATGTCTGGCCCTGCCAAGGAGGAGCAGGGAGCAGAGTCCAGCTTGCCCAACTCCCGTCTTCTCTATTTGTCAGAAGCCAGGTCTGTTGTAATGTAATTACTGTAATTCCTGCATTTCACATCACGGCAAGATTACATAAAGAATGACTATTTTCTTCATTGGGAATCACTTTCATTATGTAACTATGTTATTCTGAACAAGCACAGTTTGCTAGGGGTCTTTAGGAAGTACCATTCAGAACGCCCCAGGAACCCCATCTTCCCTCCATGTGTCAGGCAAGGACAGCATCTCTGCTGAAGCTGCCTGCCACCACTGGTATGTCTGATCTATTCATGGTACATCCTAAGTGTGACTATGATCACTCAAGTGCTCTGAATAAGTCATAACTGGAAAAAATTATTTTTGTTATGTGTTGCTTGGACTGCCCTTTGTTCAGCATGTGGCACAGTGGTGTCCCAGCTAGTTCCTAGGCACTGAGATCCTAGAGCTAGTGACACACTGGTACAGTTATTACAGAACCTACACACAGGTAAGCCCAAAGCTCTTGCTAACAATTGCAGGCAAGTCACACCAACCTCCTGCAGCTCCTGGGATGTCACTCCTGATCAGGCTCCATGCTAACAGCACTCTCCTCAGTTACCTCTGACACTCAGCTACCCTGCAGGAAGACCTGGATAGACTGGAAGAGTGGGACAACCTTATTAAGTTCAACAGAGTCAAGTGTAATGTCTTGCACCTGAAAAAACATAATCCAGAAGTGCAGCACAGGCTGGTGTCTACCTGGCTGGGGAGCAGCTCTGTGGAAAGAGAGCTGTGGTTCCTGGTGGACAAGCAGCTCATCAGGAGTGAACAGGATGCTGGGCTGCATCAACAAGGGCATCACCAGCACAGATAAAGAAATATTTGTCCCACTCAATGCTTGCCAGGCTACACTTGAAATGCTGTGTTCACTTTTGGTCCCTGATACAAAAAATCACGGACACGCTGGAGAGAGACCAGGGAAGGGCCACAAAGATCATCAAAGGTTTGAGAAGCTTAGCATAGAAGGAACACCTGAGAGAGGTGGGTTTGTTCAGTTGCCAAAAAAGAAGGCTCAAGGGGAGACCTTATCACCATGTTTCAGTATTTAAAGGGTGGTTACAAAGAAGATGGATATTCCCTTTTTACAAGGAGTACAATGGAGAAGACAAAGAATAATGGATACAAATCAGTTCTGGGGAGATTCCAGTTAGACATACGAGTAAAATGTTTCACAATAAGAAAAATCAGCCATTGGAATAACCTCGCCAAGGAAGAGGTGGATTTCCCAACATTGGACATTTTTAAGATTCAGCTGGACAGGATGCTGGCTCATCTTGTCTAAATGTTTTAAGCCACAAAGAAAGTCTAATTTTTTTTTTTTTTGGGAGGTTTCAATGACAGAGAAGTATTTCTTAATGCCTTAGTGGTATTAGTTCTTCCTATGCATGAGGATCATTGGGCTAATTTTGGGGGCAGAGGAACAAAGTGCAGGGAGGTAATGAAGGCTTTAAGACCATGATTGCCCTGTCTCCCTGCAACCTCCCATGTACAACTGTGCCTGCTCCGATGTGCAACATTGAGCAATTTGGCAGATGGATTTCCTGAAATCCACAATAATCCCACCTAATTTTCCCTCTTGCTTTAAGACCAGCCTCTGATACACTCAACTTCTACTCAGGCTGCAGTTGAGGGCTGGAGGTTCACATGAGCCAGGAAGAGTCTTTCCTCTGACTTTGATAGGTGCTATTTAAACCACTGAGAGAAAACTCAGCAACCTTTGTATGTTTTGTTCACTTTTCTTTTGAGAATGCTTAGCAGGGAACAGTAGTTTGGCAGACAGGATCCTAGACTTAAACACAAGTGATTTAGACTGAAATGCTGTCACAGCCAGACTCCAAATGACTTAAGGCAAAATAGCTGTGCTTCACTTACTTCTCTGTGAACAGAGATAATTATTCCCTGCTGTACAGAACATGTAAGAATAAAATCCATCACTGACTTATACACTTTAATAATAGGTACAACAATGTAGGCACTAAAATAGATCAGATTAATTTCTTTTTGGTGAAAGTTTAATTGCACAGCACTGGGAACACCTGAGATCGTGTCTGAGTAGTAGCATGACTGCAACAGTCTTGAGGATGAAGTGTGTTTTCCCATGAAGAGAGAGACATGAGGGTGGGACACAAAAGCTGAAGAAAAGGGGAAAACACTTTGTACAATAAAGAAAGTGGAGAAAGGACAAGTGAAAGCGAGTATAAGTTGGAAAGATGAAGTGATGTGTTTCTAGGCCGCAGTGCAAAATTCAAATACTTTTAAAAACAAATGCATCGATTTTGTGTATCAGATTTCATCTTTTTGCATAGATCTCACAGCCACTTTCTGAATTTGGGTGAAATAAGATTGGGGTTACTGGTGCAACTGTGGGTGATTATGGACACAAGCAAGTGCTGAAACTTCATTTCAGCTCAGAGGGCCTGGAGCACCTCTGCTACGAAGACAGGCTGAGAGAATTGGGGTTGTTCAGCCTGGAGAAGGCTCTGGGGAGATCTTAGTGCACCTTCCAGTACCTAAAGGTACAAGAGAGCTGGAGAGGGACTTTTCAAAGGGCATGTAGTGATAGGACCGGGGGAATGGCTTCAAACAGACGGAGGGCAGGGTTAGATTAGATATTAGGAAGAAATCCTTTACTGTGAGGGTGGCCAGGCCCTGGCACAGGGTGCCCAGAGAAGCCGTGGGTGCCCCATCCCTGGAAGCGTCCAAGGCCAGGCTGGGTGTGGCCTGGCGCTACGCGGCCTCACGGCAAGCTGCCCCCGGGCCGCGATGGCCGCACATGCCCCGCTCCGCCCCTCAGCAGCGGGTCGCGCCTGGGCGGGGCGGCGGGAGCGGCTCAGGCCGGCTGGGAGCGTCGGTGCCCTGCGGGGTCGCTGCTTCTTCTCCTGCCGCCAACGGGCCTCGAGTGAGCGGCCGGCCCGGCCTCCGCGTGGGGCAGAGCGGGCGGCGGGGAGGCGGCCCGGGGTGAGCGCTGCGCTGAGGGCGGAGAGGAGCCGGGGTGGGCGCTGCGCCGAGGGGGAAAAGGGCCGGAGGCGGCGGGGCGGGCTGCGAGCTTGGCTGCAGGCCGTGGGAAGGGGTATCTACTTTTATTCAGAGTTAATTAAAATGGCTTAATTAAAGTAGCACCTACCAGTACTGTTTAGTAGTGGTTGTGAAAGCCCGTTTGTGGTTTAGTTGGTTTGCAGTGTTACTTCGAAGACTACTCTGCTTTATTTGCGGGTTCATTTTAGTCTGGTTTCTCCAACCCAAACCATTCTTTTAATTTAAACCATTTTAATAAACCATTTCTTCTAATTTAAAATAATTATATTGCGTGCAAACATTTGGAAAGGAGGTGCCAAAAGTTCATTTCAGCAGAGGCCGGGGCAGTGGTTCCCCCAAGACAGCCGGTGTTGGTCCCAGGGCTCAGGCCATGAGGAACCCAGGAGTGCAGCCTGTGCTTTTATCACTTACAAACTTCTTTACCCAAACGACAGCGAGGTCTCCTCCGCAGAGACACAGCGAGCTTCATGTGCAGGTGGTGATGGCCACTCCTGCTGGTCACTGTGTTCCTCTCCTAAAGGAATTTTCATCATTTAATCTGTAGTAGTCATTGCTGAGATCTTTAATGCAGAAAATATTTTGCTGTGCAAACAGAAGAAATAGATGGTAGAGAATTAGCCTCCCAAAACGAAGCTTAAATATAGCTTCAGAATATGACCCAAAAATACTTTAATTTGTGTGCCTGCCTGAATTAATCTTTAAATCCGTGCTTTTGCAGTTCCCTGGCCTACAGCCACCTTTGGTCATACTCTAATGGGAACCTTTACATGATGGCAGAACTACTTAATCTTCAACATAATGAAGTTGCAGATGCAGATTTAAGCAGCAGGGTCACAGGTACCATCTTCCTGTTGAAAAGCTTTTAGTTTTGAGGCTCAGTTTCTGAAAGATCTAACAAAAATCAGTATTTTGCAAGCAAGCATTACAGGGTATTTTTGACACGTGTAGAAACTACACCAAGTTTTAACTGCTGCACAAGTGCAGTAAGACTTTGTCCAAAGCTAGACAGAGGTATCTTGACTTTGTTCTTCTATGATTATGTATATGCTTGATTTTTGATATACATCATCAGTATGAGTATAAATAGAACTAACTCCTAATTATCCAAGCTTGTGCCAGCAGAAGTGCCTTAGATAACTAAAAAAAACCCACCAGGATAATGAAGTATTAGGGACATTCCTACTATATTGACATGCAGGCTTAGCTGAATGTCCTCTAAGAGTTGTTTGGTAAAGAAGAACTCACACAAAACTTTGTAAGGCACTCACTGGAAAGTCAGAATTTCTTGTTTCAGAATATTGAGTGATAAGCACAGAACAGTGAAACTGTTGTTTTAATAGTACCACTGATTGCATTATTGAGTAAATGCAGTATCAGAGTGAAAACAAGTGACTTCCAGAGTGTGTCATGGTCCAAGCATCTCCATTTGCTCAAACAAGCTGGCAGAATAGTAGCAGTAGTCAAGAGCTTTGTTTCTTCCTGCAAATATTCCCTAACACAGGCATGCATTAGTGTTGTTAATCAGATCCCTTTGCAAATACTTCTGCTTCTAGGAAGTTCCATGGAAGACAAAACTGGTAGAGAGAACTCCATAGTTGCAGCTGATAAAGGAAATACTGTGAGTTATTTCACTTTGTAATTGCCCCAAGTGTTCTGAGCATTTCTAGATAGCAGAAATTATCAGCATGTATTTCTCTCTCTAGAACTTTGAAGTTTTGTCTCTTTTGTTGTCATATTTTTGTGTATTAGAATATTTCTACCCTAATGGGCAGCTTTTTTCCAGTAAGAATGACTTCAGGTTTTTCTTCCACAGGTGTCACATTCTGACTGGATTCCTGGGAAGCCCCAGAATTTGCAGTGTTTCTCTAAGAATGCTTTTTCTATTCGCTATGATAAGAGTGTCTTGAGTCTGTTAGTGCCACCCCCTAAAGAGGGGACGTGCCATCGTTGTGGTCTGTCTGGTGAGTGCCTGTTGTCCTGTGCTCTGTGACATAAACTACACTGATCACTGAAACCAGATCAGAAATGGCTTCAAATGGATGTATATTTTTAACTCTCAGCCACAACTATAGACCATCCAGAACATAGTTGGAGTAACAGAACTGGCAAACAGAAGAGAGCATCTCATTATCAAAATGGGGTTTTTTTTCTTTCTTAAATGTAGAAGGACTTTGGGACGTTTGGGCAGTAATGTCTGAGGCTGCCTGTGAATACAAATACCTGTTTGTATGTGCTTAGAACTGCAGGGGAGCTGTTTTGTAAGGCACTTATCTTAACAACTCTTGTGCCTTCCAAAACGTGTTTTGCTCAGACTTCTCTTTTTTGTCTTACTTTTTTTTTTTTTGCAGGAAAGCTCAGATGTTCAAAGTGCCTGCAAATACACTATTGCTCTGCAGACTGTCAGAGGAAAGATTGGCCAAGGCATAAAGTAGTTTGTCATCCCTTTAAACAGAAGTAAGTTTGTTAAAAGTTCTGCCAAATAATCTTCACAGAGAGACAATATCCCTCCCAATACAACATAAATGACCACGGGAAGGCACTATTACAGTAAAATATGTTGCTTGTTCTTAGGCTAGTATTGCATTATCTTATGCCTGTCATTATTACATATTAATATATTATTTGTCATTCTGCATTTTCTTGGATGAGGATTAAGGGTTGACAAAAATCACATACTATGAACACAGCCTTTTATTTCTACTTGTGAGTACACTGTATTATCAATGCTACTTGTCAGTCTTAGATTCTTCAAAATTGACATGTTTTTCTTTGATTACAGTTTAAGTGATAGCAAAACCGAGAAGGAAGTTTATCTTAAGGTATGGAATACAGTTTTGACTATGTCTTGAATGGATCTGCTGTGAGTGAGTGGGATTGTACTCAATTTAACCTCTACAGGAAAGGAACAAGTTCCTCCTTTTAGAAAGATCAGTGCTTCAAATGAAAAGTTACTGGGAAAAGCATTCAGAAGAATATTATTTCTAGAGCCCTTAGAAGCACTATCAGACAAACCTGTTTTTGTTTGAAAAAACATCTGTGAAAAAGTTAAAAATCAAGACATGTATGATGATGTAGAGAAATATTGTGGGAAAGAAACAGAGGTAGTGTGTCCAATTCAGAAAACTTCTGGTGTCTTCTGTGAAAAAATCATGAGCTTGGAGCCTTGGAAATTTATTAGAGAAAAGCATTTAATGTAGTATTGTACAGTAACATGCAGATAAGCTGTTGTTTGTTTGCTGTAGCAGGAACTAAAGGTGACACAGTTCTCCTTTGTAATATTTTGAAGCCTGTCTTGTTCTTACTTTGAGCCAGCATTTCCTCCAGTCTTGCTGTGAACTCTTCTGCAGGAGTTGATTTTTCTGTCTTTGTGGTTTCTTGGGGTCCCATTTATGAAGGTGAATACATGTGCCTGCCTCCAACTAGCCTCATGTTTGCTCTGTACCAGAGAACTCCTTTGCCATGTGCTTCTTTGAAGTAGCTTATTCAGCTGTTCATCTTTGTCAAGGAATTTAGAAAGGAGGCTTCATGTCATGAGACTTCTTTTAGTTCATCCTGTTTGTTTCTGTGTGTGTCCTTGTGTCTGTGTTCTAATGAATCTGATAACTGATGGTGAGGGCCCTTTAAAACAAACAGTTGCACAATATGAATAAAAAATTTCCAGTCTGTTTATTTTCAAAGAACAGAAGGGTTGTTTTTTTTTATCTTGTTCACCTTTTGAAGCTCACAGAAGGTCTGCAGAAGTAAGAGCAGTTAGACTGCATGTTGAATGATATTTAGGGGGGTTACATTAAATTATTAGGCTTTTTAGAAATGGATGCCAGCAGTAAAAGCAGTAGCTATAATCTGCTCTGGGGTGTTAAGACTACAAGGAAGCAGGTGGAAGTCAATTCTTATCTATGAGAGCATCATAAGTAGGAATTGCAGCTGAGTTGTCCTGTGAAACAGGTGTGAAGAGGTGGTGTGTGAGTTTCAGCTTTTTTTTGATGTTCAGTGTATCTCTGCAATGTTTCTTGAAGTGATTAAACGTTCTTTTGTTGCTACAGCTGAACAACTCCAGTTTAAACATAACTTGTAGCTGTTTTAAGTAGGGTAATTCAATTTCTATGGATTCTCACTTTTTATCTTAATTTCCTAATTCTTTAGAAGAGAGTTAAGTTAGTTGGTTAAATTGGTAACACTTCAAGTCCCAACAGCAGCTTTAACTTTTATATGCAAGGTAATATTTCTGAAGGCCTTAATTATTTTGTCACTTAGATAAGGGAAAACAATATGCTATCCCCTCTTGTTCTAATTATAATTATTTCCAGTCCATTAAGTGTTCCTTTGCTAATTATGATTGAAAAGGATTGAATGAAAGCATTGCCAGTTTTTCTTCCCAGCTCCTGGGAAAGCACTGCTCAGTAACTGTTGTTGATGTATTACAGGAGGAAGTGAGGTTGAGTTTTGCTGTAGATGTTGTTCTTCCAGATTCTGGTAAGTACTTGGTTGTGTGGGGGGAAAAACCCAACACAATTAAGGCTTTTCTGTTCACACCCCTCCTCAACACCTCTTAAATATGAGGTTTTTTTCTTTTGCTCTCCTCCCTCTTGTCACTGTCCCAACTTCTCCCATGATTTTTTTTTTTTAACTTTGTTTTATTTCACCTTTCCATAAAATGTCTGTCCCTGAAATACCTTGTTAAGCTTAATAACCTTAAATTTTAGTAAGGTTACTTTGCCAGTAGAATTGTATTAACTTCAGTGTGCTCTGGATTATCTTGTTTGTTTTTCTGTTTCAATAGATGCATTGAAAATTTGGTACCATTTGGTTTCTTCCTCTCTTGCATTTTTAATTCTTTAAAAATTACAGTATCAATTTCTAGTTCCCAACTTTCATTATGATTCATCCTGCTCACTAAAGTATCACAGAGAAAGTACAATCACTGCATGTTGCTGTATCTTAGCTGCAGAACTCCATAAGCATGTTTGTATTTCTAACTTGGCAAGCCTCAGTGAGAGACAAGCCAAGCACCAGATGTTTGAGGAGTCAAAATTCAGATTTTCAGTTGAGATGGGTGGCTTTGGTTGTTGAACCAGATCAATACATGCAAGGTGTACTTTTTGTCATTTTGAAGACTCTGTTGTTTTGGTTTTTTTCTGGCTGCAGAGCAGGAACAATGTAATGCTAAGAGCATATTCATTTCAGTGATCTGCAGCCCACAGCAATCTTGAAGGATGTGGTGGTGGATCCTCTTAGCTTCCTAAACTTCCTCATGAACAGGAAGCTCATCTCCATGCCATGTGAAAGGATGGTTCTCCTTAGTGCCATGTAAATTCAACTGGTTCAGGGTTGTGCTGGGCATATTTCACATTTGCTTGTTTTACAGCACACTGATGGCAAAGTGACAAATAACTTGCCAGCCTTTTGGAGAGAAGATCACATAAGTATCACTGCATTATTGAAATGTTCCATGCATTTAGTCCATGACTTTAACAGCAACTTAACCACCTGTATTGAGGTTTTAATCTGAAAATAATGGTATTGAAAGCTTGGAATACTGTTTCATGCATCAGAAATGGAATATGTAATAGCTAAGAAAGTCAAGATTTCTTTGTAAATGTTGGTAACTCATTACATACTCAGTGTTGTAAGTATTGAGGTAAGTTATGAATCCTTGTATGTGAAAAGTTGTAATCAGTTTTTCAGCTAACAGTCTTTGGTGACTGCAAGTAAATGTTGATTGTTACTGCTTTGTTCATTTTGTATAGTCAGTCTTGGAGCTGTGAATGTGTTCAGAAAGCTCAAGTAGTTAAGCTACTCTGAATTACTTTTGGTTTGCATTTTAAACTTATTAAGTCCTGAACAAATAAGTAGAATATGCTCACTTTATGACAGGGATATAGGTCAGGCTCAGAGGATGGTTCTGAAATGAAACTAAGTGATGGCTGTCTTGTATGGTAAATCACTTATTCTTACATCTGTATTTTAGAAGACTGCCTGAGTAAGGTTCCCTTAGAAATGAAGCCTTGTATAACTTCAGGAAGTGATGCCAAAGGAGACTCTTCAAGAGGTAAACAAGCAAATTGAACTAAACTTAGGGAATTGTAGGTCCCCCCATGTTGCATGATATTCTAGCTGTTCACTAGCATCACCTCATATTTAATGGGTCTCATATTTATGGGTCATCCTTCAGGTCACAAGTGACATTAGCTCATACACTTTTTAATAGTATAAAATACTTGTTTAATGATTATTATGGGAACATTAATTTCATAATATGACAGGAGCCTTCGAAGTCCACAGCATCAACAGAAAGAATAAACTGTTTCAGTATGTTTATATTTTCAAAGTCAGCTGGCTTTTGATGGGCAATCTGCTTGCTTTTTTCTGTACAGTGTCAGAAAACCATTTAAAAGGAAGTGCAAAAAAACCACGTGAGCATGAAGACTCTCCTCACAGTGCTAATTCAGCTGCCAAGTCTGTCTCTCTGAGTATTGGAGATGAATTTACTGGGGTGGTGTCCCACATTCAAAACCCAGACACCTTTTTTTGTCAGCGGCTGCACAGTACCCGTAAGTGCTGTGCTGGGAGTGGCAGGGAGGGTGCCTGCTGTGGCATCCTTCTCTTGGGTAGAGGGTGGCTGGAGGAAGGTGCTGCTGGTCTTAGGGGTTGAGCTGAAATGGTGATTGCCTGCAGCTTTAGTCCATGCCTCAGTCAGTTAAGAGCCATGGTGTTACAGAGGATAGTTTTTGTCAGTGTTAGTTGTTAACATCACTTACTAACCTGAAAGGTGATAATTTGTGGGCAGTTTGAGTAGTGCAAAGTAGAAAGATAATATGGCTGGGATTTTAGCAATCTGAAGTCAATCCATATCACAAATATTTACTGAAAAATATGTTCTCTCACGTGTTCCAGAAATGTGTTTGAGTTTGTAATGACTTTGCTTATTCCTGTAATACCTCATTATTCCCTTTAACAGAGTTTAACAAGTGTTTCCTCAAAGACTGGGTGCATGGACTGAACTTCCTTGTTACATAGTGTAGGGAAAATATCTGAGTATGAGAAGGCCAGTGCCCAAACCCAGCTTTGGTGTTTCCTCACAGAGTAAAACATAAAGCTGTAAGTGACTTGCTCTATAGGGCATGAGCATGAGTCCGTGGGCAGCCTTTTAATTCTGGGTGATCCAATAGCAAAGTGTGTCCTTCAGCAAGAAGTGACCTACCTCATCATCTGCCTGTTGTTGGAAGAGCTGTCTTCCTTGGTTTCTTTCTGGAATGCCTCTACTGGCTTGCTTTCAATTTTCCATTGGCTTCAGCTTTGTCCCTTTGTTGAAAAAGTCCATCAGTGGTTTTCCCTGCCCTTTCACTGCTGTGATTGCTCAGACTCACATGAGGACTCTCTTCGATCTTCTTGATTGAAGAGCCCCGGTCACTTCAATGTTAGACATTTGAAATCATCTCCATTAGGCTACAAGATGTTCTTCCAGGCTTTCAGCTTAATTATTTTGTAATAATTACAAGACAGACTGTGTTTCAAAACCTGTGTATTTTAACATCAGGTCAACTTGCTGAGCTTGAAGTATCTCTTAATGAATACTGTGGCAAAATTCCCAGTGGTCCATCTTTCCGTCCTGATGCTGGAAATGCATGCTGTGCCCAGTTCACAGGTAAAAATGGAATGAAAATATTATTTGATGTCACTTTAAAAAATACATTTTATAATTATGTTTAGAAATTATTTATATAGAGTTTGTGTTTTAGCTGTGGATAACACTTGGTAGTGATTTAAAAAAATGGTATCTATAAAATACTAATTTTAAAATGTCCTTTAATTGAGCAAACTCTTAACACTGACTATTTAGAATGGCTTTTTAAGAGATCATGGAGAAATTTGGGGGTTTTTACATTGGTAAGTACTATTTCCTCATGGTTGGAAATAAGTACACCCTTGAAGTTTCAGACCCCAGAAAAAGCACAGAAGAAATGGGGTTATATGTAATGGTGCTGTTCTGATAGACTGCTTCTCAGAATGTTACTTAGCAAAGTGGTAGTCCTGAATTGTACTGGAATACATGCATTTTTATCCTGGTCTGTCAAAAAAATGATTCTGTTCTCAGAAGTTACATCTGTAGCAGAATGTCTGTATCTTCCTTTCTAGAAGACAATCTTTGGTATCGTGCTGCTGTTACAGCATATGCTTCTGAAGACACTGTTCTGGTGGATTATATAGATTATGGTAACTCTGACTCTCTTCCACTGACAAGACTTCGTCCTATCATTCCAAGCTTAATGGACTTGCCAGCTCAAGCCATAAGATGTAGCCTGGCAGGTATGAAATAAATGATAAGCAGTTTCAAGCTAGAGGGAGGAAAAACAAGTGGTATTACTTAACCTGTAGTATGAAATGTGGGAGAGGATGGAGGCAATGATAGGCATTATTTCCAGAATTCTTAACTGTCATGGCATATCTACAAAATGTGACAAATCTTTCATAAAGTACTTGCAGTTGTTGTAGCTTTCCACACATTGGTGAGGCTTGGACTGACATCAGAACCTTTCCATACTATGATTTTTTAGGTGTAAAGCCACCATCAGGAACCTGGACCTCAGAATGTATTTCTTATATGAAAAAACTGGTGAGAGACAAAGTGTTCACAGTAAAAGTAGTGGATAAAGAGAGTTCTAGATCTGTGGTGGAGCTTACAGATGCATCAGTTACTCCAGTAATAAATATATCCAGTCTCCTCATAGAGGAAGGCTGTGCAGCTGCAGAGCTGAGGATGGCCTTGCCAGCAGCCAGCATGGGTGATGCTGAGCAAGCTGTTGGTGAGTATGGTGTCTGTCTGTGTGTACAGGTGTGCATGCATAACAAAGTCTTGATTGCCTTCTTTGGGAGGTTGGTACTTAGTCTGGTTGGAAGTCTTGCACTTTCCAGTTGAAGTAGGGTATGACTAGCTAGCACCTGTTTGTTAGTGCAAATAGTATTGCTTCTGTTTTCATCTTCATTCTCCTGTATTTTACACATAAACTTAGTCCTTGAAAATTTGACTGCAGTAATTTTTAAAGGCTTCAAGGCTATGCCTAAATTGCTTTTTTTGCACTTAGTGGCCAAAGCTTCAATCTGAGAGATTTGCAAAAGTTACGTTGTATTTCTTTGAAATCTTGGGGAAGATTCCTGGCTTCTCTCATATGAAGCATGTTAAGTTCCTTTTTTCCATCCTGTGTCTGGCAAATGTATATATTCTCATCTGATCCATTGGTACTGAAAACAGGGGAGGTCTTGTCAAGTCGATGTTCAAATAATTTTGATCTTCCTCACTACCTGCTCATGGCCAGGACACAATTATTCCTTGTCTTTGTTCAGAGGAGTAAGGAAGTGTTACATAAAATTCAAATGAACAGTAACTCCCCTGGCTATATCCAAACACATTTTGATCTGTGGCCCTCATGCAGGACCTGTTTTGTGCTTCCTTGGTTTCTTGGTTACCTCTCACCTTTTTTAACAAGACTGAGCTGAGCAGGAGCTTTTGAATGCAGGTTTTAAACAGAGTATGTTCTCCTGTGTGCCATGATTTGTGTTCCCATGATCTGTTCTACAACTTGTGTTAAATAGTAAGCTGCTTTTAGGTACTTGAGTAAAATATACAGTGCAAATTTCTGCAACAAGTCTTTCTATTAATCTTTTTTATTCTTCCTCCTGAGATTGTTTCCAGTACTCTTGGTGACAGATGTTTCCCTCTTCTATGCTCCCTACCCTGTTTTCCAGGAACCAAGGTTCCCCACTGTCCCTCTTGCTTAGGCTGTTGCCACCTAGTCTTTACTTCCTTGTGTGATTACTCTTCCCTGTTATCTATGGCTTGCTCTTTTTTGTAGTGAAGAAATACATCAAAAAACTGGCATATTTCTCTTACTTGGTTTTACTCTGCAAAGAGGCTCTCACTCTTAATTACTCTGTTGGACTATTTATAACAAATTTGAGGACATGAATGAGTGTTCGAGATGTATAACTTTTTTTTTCCTGTAAAAGTTAATTTAATTTCTTTTCATTCTCTACTTTTCTCTGTCCTCTCTAGAGGACACAATGACCAAAAGAATGTGCAAGTGGATTACTGTAACTCCTAACCAAACAGTCAGTGTCATAGTTTGTACAGTGTACACTCCTGGAGAATTCTACTGTCAGATTTCAAATAACCATGGTAAGTTTATTCAGCTTTTTTCTTTCTTATAGTTTCTTTGCTTTATGATTTGTCATTTATTATAGTTCTAATAAGTAAGGTTATAGCATGAAGGCTTACCTCTGAGTTTTTCATCTAAGAGTACAAGTGAAGTGACAAAGAAATGGGATCATGGTGCGTACACACTCCCAAGACTGAAATCTGAAAATGTTGAAGATAAGCAGTTGAATAAAACTTAATCTAAAAATGTAGAGGAAAGTGAAAGCTACTATAACCTAGCCAAAGGATATCTTAAAAGTTTTTTTACTGAAAGAGTGGTCAGGCATTGGAATAAGTTGCCCAGGAAGGTGGAAGAGTCATTGTCTCTGGAAGTGTTCAAGAGACATCTGGACTTGGCAGTTGGGGATGTGGTGTAGGGGTGATTGTGGTGGTGCTGGGTTCATGGTTGGACTGGATGATCTTGAAAGTCTCTTCCAGCCTTGATGATTCTGTAAATAAAAGACAGCAAGTAAGAGACATGCTCTCTGTGCCAAGACCACATTTATGGAAGCTCTCTTGCAGTACTCTTGTACTTTATAAAAACTTTCAAAGATACAATAATTGTAACATGAAAATGAGAAAATGCAGCTATTGAGACTTTGCTTCCTCTTGGATAAGTTAAAAAGGAATCTTGTTTCTGAAAGCCACTGGCTTTTTAAATGCTAGAAAAAGAACGTGACAAATTTCAGTGGCTGAAGTGGAAGTTGAAAGCATCCAAACAAAAAATATGGGGCAGTTTTTAAAAAGTGAGGGTTGTTTCTTCCTTGACTTATCTAGTCAAGGAATACATTTGAAGGTTTACAAGTAAATTACACAGTGAGCAGTGTTGATAAAGTGCAAGTCAGCTTATTTTGTTGATCTCAACTTTGGTTGTTTTCTTTCTAATTTTCAGACTTACTTGCTCTGAAGTCACTTAACAAATCATTGTCTGAATACTGTCAGAACGTTCCACCAGAAATTTTTGAGCCTGAGAATGGAGACCCTTGCTGTGCTTTTTACCCTGGCAAGTAACAAGCTGAAATATTTTTGTTTTTACAGGGTGAACTTAAAAAAATTGCTGATAATTTGCATTGGCAGAGGATAGCAAAGAATTACATTTCTTTACTAACAACTGAAAGCTGATGTGTGAAGTAATTATTAATGTTTTTAATATTTTTTGTATTAGAGGATGGTAACTGGTACCGGGCCGTGGTGCAGAACGTCACTTCAGGTGGAAATGTTCGAGTGAGCTTTGTGGACTATGGCAATACTGAGGAAGTGCCACTGGATAAAATCCGACACATCTCATCCTTATTCCTGAAACTTCCATTTCAAGCAATTAAGTGCTGGCTCTCAGGTGAATCTTCTTATGGAATCTTTCTCTTACAAGAGCTGTTGCATTTAGAGACTCGCTGCTTTGGGGGAGGGAGGTGATGACAAGGAATACTGTACAGAACCCTGTTCATTTGGAATTTGTTTGTTTGTTTTCCCTTCCCTGAGCTCCTGCCACTTTTCTGGAGTGATCTGCATGGACTTTGCTTACTGCTTTACTGGTCAAAGGGAACCTGTTTAGTCCTGCATCTCTAGTGCTTACTGGCTTTTGGTTGCTGCCTTGCTAGGAGGAAATGTGCTTTTCTGCAACTTTATCTCTCAAAATTTTTTGCAGGCAAAGGAGCTAATCCGTTTTCATGAAGCAAGCTTTCAGTTCTCTCTTTTTCATTTGACACCTGAGGAGTTTTGGCACTGTAGTGCTGTTTTTCAATCTTCTGAAAATTACTTATCCACAACCTTCAAAATTCTGCAGAATTTTTCTTTCTTTCTGATGTAGGCAACTTGGTTTAAAAACTAAAAATGTGGAAACAGGAAAAAGCTCAAAACCACATTTCATTAAAATCTTTTGCTGTTCCCCCACCCACCCTTAAAACACTTTGGTTTTGTCACTCCTTTGATAAAAAGGCCTTATTACACTTACTCAAAACAAGTTTTCATAGTATTGTTTGTGCTAAGGAAAAGCATTTACTTGGTGGATCATAAAATACATAAAACAAAATTTGGGAGTCCTGAGGAAATGTGGTCATTTAGAAGAAAGGAGGAAGAGGGAGACCAGCTGAACACCTTGTCCTTCATCCTGTTCCTTAGGGTAGTAAAAGTAGGTTTGATATTTCAAGCTGTTTCAAAGAAATATTAAAAAAATATATTTTTAAAGGAAATTATAATGTTGAGGAAAGTCAGTATTAATGAATGGAGATATTTTAACAGTTATTTTACTTCCTAGGTATAAAGCCTGGTAATGGTAAATGGAATCCAGAAGCTTCAACAAGATTTCATATGTACACTTCAGGGTTAGAGCTTCAAGCCACAGTAACTTCCCTTTCTGAAGATGGGGCAGGTGTAGTGCTGACTGACAATTCCACAGATTGTCCAAAAGTGATCAATGAGCTATTAACTTTTGAAAATTTGGCTGTAAAGGAAGTTCTGCAAGATACAAACAACTTTCCAAACAAGTCTGTTGACCAAAAAGGTAATTAAAGGAACGTTAACTTTTAGATTGAACAAGAATTTTCAGTATTCCAGCCTTTAAGTGTTCTTAGCTTGTTTAATTGTAGTTAATAATAAACATGCATAGTTTTGGCTCTGTTGTCAGTTCTTACAGTTGAACACCAGCTGCCCTGCAGGTGGCATCAGAGACAAAAGGAGAAAGATAAAAGTTGTTGTGTATGTCTTAAATGAATACTGTTTTAACTTTGAGAGTTAGAGAATTAGAAATTTTATATGACTGAAACTTTTCCCATGTTTGTTTTCCAATATTTTATTTTTTCTGAGGTGTTTTTTAGCTTTGGCTGCTTTAAAGTGCCAACAGTAAATGAACAGCAAATTAAGAATCAATTATCTTGGTTTAGATTTGTCTTCCTGAAGGAAAGATCTGTGGTTGTCTCTAAAACTCAAAAGGTTATTGTAAATATCAGATAAAATAACAGTTACTTAAAATATGTATATGCTTGGAGGACAATGGTAACACTGCATTTTCTTACAATTTCTCTTAGCAAGCTCACTTGGGCACTGGAAGTCAATTGAATTGGCTGTAGATGAAACCATATCTGTCTGGGTCACAGAAGTTGTAAGCCCAGACTTGTTCTATGCTGTACCAGCTCCAAATAAAGGTAAGACAAGGTGTTCAGTGTTCTAATACCAGTAAGAAGTCACTGCTGCAAGCTAGTTAATAAAATGAATGTGTATAGTGAACTGAACCATGTAAAAATGTAGCTTGGACAGCAGGAAAATATGAGAAGTGGCAAAGGTGGGAGCAGGGGAGCTTTCAACTTAAATATGCTCTTCATTATACCCAAATGTTGTTAGTTACTGCATTTTTTTTTCTGTAGGTCAAAAGAAACTTTACAGGGAGTTGATTTCACTGGAAGACTACTGTAGATCCTGTAACAAACAGCCCTTCCAGCCAAAACTGGGTGAAGCCTGTTGTGCTCAGTTTTCAGGTGAGAGAGTTGTTTGTCCTTCCCTTGCCTTGACCAGTATAAAACACAGCTTTCATTTCTGCTTTGGACAAAGGAAAAATGCCAACTTGAGAGTGCTTACAGATCTCTTAATTCTGTCACAAAGGATAGCCTGGCAAAGAAACTGCTTGACAGTCTGGGAGAGAAAATAAAGGGATAGGTTATGTGCTGAAAAATGCCAGGAGTGGAAAAACGGAAAGAAAACTTGTTACTGCTTAGGTTGGCATAAAAATCCTGGCAGAGCAGTAGTGCTTTTGCATCTCTACAGACCCACTTCTGGTTTGGGGGGGCCTGGGTGGGTTTTTGTTGTTTTGTGCAAGCATGGGGCAGTGACACTGGCTGTGACAACTGATCCTTCAGCCTTGTCAGCCTAACAAGCTGTCCAGGCTTGGTGAATTAAGTTTCAAGGGCCTGCTTCTTGTCAATTGGCCTCTTGTGTGTATCACAGTATTTTAAAACTCCTGGAAACCTATACAGATTCTTGTTGTCCTGATAAACTGTGTTTATAAGATGATACTTCACACATGACCCTTCTTGTCCCAATCTTTTCAGGTAATGGCCATTGGTACAGAGCTGTTGTTCTAGAGGCTTCCCAGTCTGCAGTGAAAGTCCTGTATGGAGACTATGGGAACACAGAAACTTTACCACTGTCAAAGGTGCTGCCAATCACTGAGTCCTATTTAAAGCTGCCCTTTCAGACAATTACATGTTCACTTGCAGGTAAAAAAACCTCCCCAAAATAAAAAAAACACCCTGTCTAGTTTTCTGTACCTGTTCTGGTGGTAGTGTTCACTCCTTAATAATGGTAAACAACATGATGACTGCTGAAATAGTATATTGATAAACATTGCAAAAGCTGTTCTAGAAAACATGTTTTTAGTTCATAATCTGTAGAATTTAAGGTATTTATATTAGCAAATTTTAGCATCATATTTTCCAAAACATGTATGTAAGGTTCAAATTATATTATAAAGGAATTGTTTATATAAAAAACTTAATTGTCCTTTTTTTGCAGGAATAGAGAAAGCTGAGTGGTCTCCATTAGTGCTTGACAAGCTGAAAAAACTGTTACTGAAGCAATATGTCACAATTACAGTGAAAGGGATTAATGGAAATGTTAATTTAGTAACAGTGGAGAAACACTTTGGAAATGGTAATCTGAATGTAGTTGACAAACTTCTAAAGGAGGGTTTGGTCAAATCCTGCAGTGCTGAAAACTCACATAGTGAAGGTCAAGGTACATACTCTCACTTAATTACTTCAGTTTGCTTATTCTGGAGAACCTGTAAGCATGTCTAAATTCCACATCACCTCTTAAATTAGGGAGGCAGTGTCCATGTGTTTTTCACTCATTCACTTTGTGTTTTGCAGGTGATCGGTGTGAGACTGAATGCTGCTGTGCAGAATTAAAAGTGCAGGTAAGATTCAGTCCAAGCAATACTTTCTGTCTTATGTTTCCAGAATTTAAAAGAAACCCCCTGTAGGAAGCAAATAGGAGTAGGGGGTTAATAGCTAACAAACATGGAAGGTAAGTGAAGTGTATCCTGACACTTCTCAGTTTTTTTATAAATGGTAATAATTAAAGCACCCTGAAGCTGAGGGAGGATGGTGTATAAACGACACAGACTTCAGTAGTACTTTGCCCCACATACAGCTCTTACTGAAATTTTCTAGAGTGTGAAGGCTCAGGAGTGTCACTTTTCTCTGGTGTCTAATTTAAGATCCTAATCTCAGTTCTAATTGGAGTCTTTCATCAATTAGGTTCAAGGAAGCTGCTTCAGGGCAAAAAAAAAACCTGAGGGGAGGGACCCTCCAAGGGTGGACCCCTTGGAGGACCAAGGGGTAGACAGCTGCAATACCAACTGGATTTTTCCTCCTCCATAAGATTTTGCCACAGAAAGGAACTGTATAATTATTGAATTAATATGGGACTTAGCTGAGTTCACAGTGTTAGGATCTACCCTGATCTGAATTCAGCAGTTTAAAAAAACCAGAATTTTATATTTCTAATTCATTCTGTTTGTTCCACAGCTTAAAAAGCATGAAAAAGTTCTTCACTTCCTCTTAAACAAGTTTGGGAATCCAGATGGATTCACTGAAATGCAAAGTCTTTTGAAGCATTAAGTCTCTGACGTGCACGATTTCGTTTGTGTGTCCACCAAGTTGCTGCAGTTCCTTTTTTGGAAGATCAAGAGCATCCTTCAGCTTAAAAAATGAGGGTTACTTCCTAGAAATTCTGCTGTTTAAGTACCTGCATTTATCTGTATTCTGGGATTGGTACTGTGACAAAACTATGTAACTTAGAGGATTGCAAAGCTGCAAGGTGAAATTTCTGTTCAGTTTTTATTTTATGCCACCATGTGCTGCTAAACTTTGTGCTTTTATTTTCCTGTTGAATGCACAGAAGTTTAGGGAATGGCCATTACATTGTGAGTCTGTTCTGCAGACTTGAATTTGAAATTACTGTAATCCTAAAGTTTACTTAACTTTGGTACCATTAACATTACTTGAAAAACTGTGTCTTTTCTTGAATACTCTTTCTTCAACCTCATTTCTGGTCTGAAGTTAGACCAAGTTCTTCATAAACTTGATTTCAGTATCATTAAAAGTTGAATGTTACCTTGGCCTGCATGCTTATAGTTATCTCTAAAATCAGTAAGCACTTCATTGTGCACAGTTCTTCCTTTACACCTGTGCTATAGAATATGCATCTGTGAATATTGTTTTGAAGTGAATTGTATTAGAGCGGTTTTGTGTGTAGATACAGCATCAGGATTTCTACCCCATCGAGTTTTCACATCATTATGGAAAAGATCCTTTCTGGGACACGACAAAAATACCGAATCAAATTATTAACAGATTTTCGGTATTTCTCTAGTTGAATACCTGATTGTCATTTCTGACCAATTCAGGAATGCCACATTACTGTTCACGGAGCACAGCAGGTTGAGGCGGTGGTTCTGTGGGGAGAAGGGTGCGGAGGCACGGCCGCGCCACCCCTGCAGCGCCCCAGGAGCTGCTGGCTCTGCCCCGCGGGCTCAGCGCTGGCAGGCGGGAGCTGCTCGGAGCAGGGCTCTGCACGGCGGCTGCTAAAACAAGGTAGCAATGAGAGTGGCCAGGCAGCAGGGCTCTTCTGTGTGGAGCTCAAGGTTTTAGTCTCCAAGGGGTCCAGTGACAGGAGAGCAGGAGCAAAGCGTACACTGGGTTTATACCGGGAGAGTAAGGGGCGGAGAGAGCGTTGTGGAGCAATAATCTGAGAGCGGAGCGGAGCAAAGGGGGGGTGATCGGGCATGAACCAGTGGGAAACAGGGCAGGCGGGGAAGGAGGACTGGGAGCCAATGGGGGACCAAAGAGGGGAGAATATTCCAGAAAATATCCATAACGGGGAGAAAGAGGGAGGAGATCTACTGGGCCACTCACAGAGCAATGATCTACATAAGGGCCCAAAGCTTTGGGGGCTGCACCACTACCTCACCACAACCCGAAGGGCTCTGGTTTCCCCAGAGGTCTCACCACCGAATCACTCTCCTTACTGGTGCCTTATGGACCAAGTCATTGCTGAGCCAGCCCACCACAACAGTAGGTGTTTGCTGAGTGAAACTTCACGGTCACCGTTTTTTCTCCACTTGAAGTCTATATTTTAAGTTTCATGAATTGAAAGAATCTTGAGATTAAACTTGTCATTAAAGGGAAATACTTTCCTTTGACTTAATGTTGTATTCCACTTAAATTGCCTCAGATTGTTTTTCCTGCCTCTTAGTTTTTGTTGCATCATATTCTTGGGGTAACTAATAATTAGTGGAATGCTTGTGCTTGGGTTTCAGAGTTCTGTTTGTGCCCCTGGTTCTGAACCGAGACTGTGTCCTTTGACTCCCTGGGACAAGGGTGACTTGCACGAGCATTTACCCACATGCAAAGCACCTCACTGATGCTTTAGTCCTGCCATGCCACTTGTCCACATCCTCCTTGTCCTAGCAACTCATCATTGATTTCAGAAGAGGAGTTTGACTGCAATAGCCAAAAGCAGCCACTTGGTCTGCATTTCATAAACAGGAGAAAGGAAAAGTGAATCTTTGCTTGTTCTACTCGGGTAAAAAAATCCCAGGAAAGCAGTTGGTGTTTCACATGGACACATCCTTATAGTGCAGCATGAAGGCACCTGGCAGGAATGCCTCTACACAGTGAAAGTTTAGGAGAAGTAAGGGACCTCATGTGGTTCAGATATTTAGTTCAGTCGCAGTAATGACACAAAAGAAGAGACGGAGACACTTGTTACCAGCAAGGAAGAGAGAGCAGGAAGGGCCAGCAAGGCCCACCTTCTTTTATTTTATATACATTTAGAAATCACTATTCATTGGAGGAAATCAATTCTTCCTCCCTCAATCACAGTGGTTAAAGGAAATGTCCATCAAAGTTCTGTGTCCAGGAGAAAGGAATGTAAATGATAAGATACAGTTACAATAACATGGTCATGTTTACATAGAAAAGTGTGAGAAACTAGCTACAAAAGAATGACAACATCCAGAACTGCAAAAATCAGGGCAACAGTTCACCCCTTCATTTCAGGCGAACTCTTGGAGAACATTGATGTAGGAACAAATCAAGCAAGAAGTGTGGAAACCTAATGGGCGTCTGATGTAAGCTTGGGTTCTTCTTTCATTATTTGTCTCTGCTACTTTTGCTCTCTAACTGAAATCTTTTATTGAAGTGATGAACTAGCACCTATGGATTATATTCATCTAAATGGGATTACATTTATCTAAATGCCAATATTGAATCTAACTTTGAAGTAAATGCCTGTACAATTATCTCTGAACAAAGGCTATTATATGAAACACTTTGACAATAACACGATGATCGTGGAAATAAAACTTCTTCCTCTCTGGACAAGAAACATAAAAGTGAACTGGAAGTCTAGAATAACATAGCACCTTTGAAAGGGAAGTAGTATGAAATTAGTAAAAACTACATAGCACTGCAAAACAACAGAGATTCTTTTTATCCTTACAAGGTTCCTTTCATTTATGAATCACTTTCGGAGGAAATAGAGTATACTTTGCTCATTAGGTTTGACTGAAATTATTTTTTAGTACTTGGTTGTGTGTTCCATTCTTAACTCCGCATACTCTGAGATACACACAAGGGAGTGTTTTGGCCATACAATTAGAAAACTATTGATCTGTGTTTAGGTTTTTTGTGGGAAGAAGTGTGCAAGCTCTTCTTGGACTAAAAGTACTCGGTCTTGTGTAACTACCAGTGCTGGGACGTTATAATAATAACAACGTAATAGCATAGTAACAAAACATAATTTTTAAAACGGGCCCCCTACATCATTCCTCTAGGTATATCAGGTGTGAACATGGTACTTTTACTCACGGTGGTTGAGAGTAGTTTTCTGTAGAAAAGCAAGCATTAGGAAAAACATTCTCAAAACAAAGCTGAGCCCACCTGCAGCTGCCCCACGGCTGCTGTGAGGCAGGGTCCGTGTGCTGCTGTGCTCCGGCTGCTCGCAGTCTGCGCTGTCCGGAGTGGGCTGCATGAGCGGATGCACCAGCGTTCCCCTTCAGTGTAACTGCAGCAATGGGGGTGCTCCTGGCCTTGTTTCCCCACCCGCAGTTCGCGGTTGTAGGTGTCAGGCTGTGATGGATGTGGGGGAGAGGCTGTCACAGCTGAACACGGTATAAATCCCAGTGGGGAGGAGGCTGCTCATAACCCCGCAGCTGCTCAAGGGCCGTGCAGACTCTGCCGAGAAAAGGTAAAGTGCGGC
>VZRZ01000468.1:709648-722915 GCA_013398175.1 Climacteris rufus
TTTTTCTTCCTTCGGAAGAAAAGGGGTAGGGACCCTGCGGGGGCCAGGACCTGCGGGGTAGGGACCGTGCGGGGACCAGGGGCCCGGGGGTGCAGCGGGGCTGAGGGCAGCCCCAGCCCGGCGGGGAGCGGGACGGGAGGTGCTGAGGGCAGCCCCAGCCCGGCGGGGAGCGGGACGGGAGGTGCCGAGGTCCAGGGAAGGGCTCGGGCTGGTCCCCCCCTGGCCGTCCTGTCGGCGGGGCAACGGGGATGCCACAGCCGGGGGCAGCGGGGAAGGAGGGCAGGAGCCACTCCCAAGGCCGGTTCTGCGGCCGGGGTCCCGTCCCGGGTCAGGAGGAGCCCCGGCCGCTGTGGGCCCCGCAGGGAGCCCCGGGTCAGTGCAGGGATCGCGGCAGCTCGGCCGGAACACGCCGTGAATCTGTTCGCGCCAATAAATATAAATAGCGCCATGCTGCCTTAGTAAAATAACAAAAAAACCACCACCCAGGAAACCCGACTCAGCCCGTGCTCCAGTGCCTTAACTGGTTTCTTTCCAGCACTCTTGGAGTGCGGCCAGGGGAAAGCACTGAGCCTGCCGGGGCAGGCTTTCCAACAGGTGGTGTCTCATGTCCTTCGTACAAATCTTTCTGCAGAAGACGCAGAAACAACTTGATCAAGTCTTGATGATCAAGGAAGGACTGAAGGACCTGGGATGACACTTGTAATCTGCCTGGATACTTGTACTTCATTAAAGAAAGGAGAGTAGCTTTCTTGTTTATTTTGCATAGCAAAGATGAGGCAATTGCTGTGACACAAGTCTTCCATACAATCAGATTTTCCCACTTTATTCAGCAAGGGCTGTGCTGACCCACTCCTCATATTCTGTGTACTGGGGTATTGACCATGTCATCTTCAGTGTGTGCTCTTAAAGACGTGTGGGTCTTCCAGGAAGACTCTAAGACGAGTAAGTAGAAGGAATGGCTTAGAAAGTAGGTTGCTCTTGAACCTATCACAGTTCTTATGAAAAAGAAAACCAAAAGACCAAAAAAAAGAAAAAGCCCTCATGTGGAAGATCCCTGCTTTCTAAAGTAGGGCCTTTAAGAAGAAATTTCCTTTAGGAAAGGCTCACAGACCACTGTCCTGAAAATACACACAGGTAACAGCTTGTACATGTTTGTGGGAGTGACGCCATGGAAATAATTCTCAGGCTGGAGCTTGTTCTTTGGGGCTCACAGAGATGGAGGAGGGAGGTAAGATGTGCACTGGGGTTGGTTTTGTAAAAGGGCTTAGGTATGAGATGATCGCAGCTCTATCGTATTGTGAGAGCTACACTGAACACCAGAGATGGTAAAAAGGGACTTTTTGGTCTCTCCCTTCAGCCTCTGCTGAGGTAACCACTGAAGCTGAGAGCTTTCCATTCTTTGGGAGCCATTCACACCTGCTCCTGGCACAGGCTGGTCAGCAGTTGATCCACCTCAGGGGGATGTTCCTGGCTGGTGCAAAGCAGTGCAGGTCAGGCCAGACACAGAGCTGGAGATTCCCTGCCCAGAATTGCAGAGCTCAGGTGAAGGGTGACAAAACCAATTACAGTGATTGCTCCAGAACCTATAGCCTTGAATGCATTCTCAGTAGGGTGTGTGACCAAGTTACATGTATGCTTTTATAACCTCAATATAATTATGTTGTTTATTTGTTTATTTTCTTATGCTGCTGTTTGTCCTAAGGCACCAAATTCCCACTGATCACTGTTCCCCTTTCCCCAGCCACACCATAAAACATTTCTTCCCAGCATCCACACAAGCTGCCCACTGCTGCGAGCATCAAGTGCTTGTGATGCTGAGGCAGGCTCTGGCTCCCTTGGGTGGGCAAAAGATAAAAAAAGTGAGACATTCATGGAGACATTCCTGCTGCTCTAGCCCCAGGCAAAGCACTTCTGTCAGAACAAACTACACAACAAGTTTAGCAACTAGGGTCAGAAAAGTGTCTTATTTTGTAACTCCTGGGTCATACAGGACCTGATCTGCAGTATGTTGATTTTGACAGTACCTCGTGTGAGCAGTGCTGCAAGATCAAGGTCCCTTTATGTACAGGAGCTCTTCTTGCACAAGGAAAAGAGCCTCTCAAAACTCCCTTGCTGCAGAACCAGGCAGGGGAGAACAAATAAGCTGGTTCTGCAGAACATCTTATGGAAATTTAATCGTGTTTATCACTTGGAGAAAAACATTGTCAAAACTTTTGGACTGAAGTTTGTGATGTTTGTTTTTGGGAGAAGTTAAACATTTCCCTGTTGTCTTCCTCTCCCCTTCAGTTTCAGCTCCCACTGTGAGCTGCCCCTAGGCTGTGCCTGGGGCTCCTCATAAAAGTTGCCCACTGCTTCCAAACCTTGGCAAGAAGAAAAAAGTAAAATTTACTTATGGAAAACAAGCTGAGAGAGACTGAAAAAGGAGATGGCAAGATTGGCTACTAAGTTGTAACAGGAGGCTGCTTGGCTTGTTAAGAATATGCAATGAATATTTTAATGAATATTTTTATCTGCGTGTGCTTCAAAGTGTCACTGAAATCCGCCTATGATGTGATGGCAGCCTCGCTGATTTCAAAGGACAAAGGAGCAGAAAATGGACTTTGCTGGACAGTTACACATAAAAACATCTCCCCAGAAAGGCAGTCCTCGGAAAACGTGAGGCATGAAGGAGCCTGGGGCTGAGTGTTGCTGCGGAGCCGGGGCACGGGTCCCCTCAGCTGGGCTGCGCAGCAGGGCCGGCTCCCCGGGGCTGAGGGGGCTCGGGGCTGCGGCTCTGCCCTGTGCCAACCCCGGAGCGCCTCAGCTCCGCCTTCCCAGGGAAAAGCCCTGCTGGGACCAGCGGGGAGAGGGAGGACAGTGAGGTGTGGGTGGGCACGGAGAGGAGGGGAGGCAGGGCTAGGCAGCCCCGCCCTTCCTCCCCTGCCAAGACTGCTCTCTCCGGTTGGGATGGGAAGGGAGGTGAGCATGTAGAGAGATTTATCTTTCCTATCATTCCCTCATTTTCATGGTTTTTCCTTCTGTTTCCCATCCTTCTCCCCAGGGCAGGAGTTACTTTTGTCTCTTGGGCAGAATGTTTCTGAGCTCCTCACCTGAGACAACCAGCCAGGAGATGATCAGCTGCAGGTAAAGAAGCCGCCTTTGGGAATTGGACTCCTGTTCCTCTCCTTCCGTTTTTTTTTTTCCCTCCAGATTTGTCACCATGAGCCTCTTGCCACTTGGGTCCACCTGCATTTTCCTGCTTCCCCAAGGTATGTTTAAAGTGGTCATTTTGCATCAGTGGTTTTTGTCTCGGGTGCTTCCACATCTCCAGCTGGAGTTCTTTGCTCTGAGGAATGAGAGCCAAGTCAGTGCTTCTCCAGGAGCTTTAGGGATAAACTTCTCAGGTTTTACACAGACGGGGGAAAATAATACCTGGAGAAACTGCTTTTTTGAGGATTCCTACATGTGACTGATGTGAATGTAAAGTGTCTAACTGATGCAGGAAAAGCTGATATTGTTATGATATTAAAAGTGCATAAATTTGTTTGGTATTTATGGCTGTGAAGAACGATGCTTCACTTTATGAAATTTAACTGTTTACTAATAAAAATTAACAATAGGGACACCACAACACCAAGAACCGTAGCAGTCTGCCAGAGGCATACCCTCTAGGAGCTGTGCAGCCTCTTTACACCCCTGTAGTGTCAATCAAATAATTTGTTACTTTTGCCTAATCATGTTATAATCCGTGCCCTATTCCACCTCTCCGGGGCAGTCTGCCCCCGGTCTGCCTCACAGAGGGTGCCCAGTTTGGCAATGGGCTGTGTTCTCAATGGGCTTTTGACTGATGCTCTGATTGACACTAGGGGAGAAATTTCTAAAAAGCTGCCCTCAGCTCCCAGTCGCCGTCTTGGCTCCATTATATCTATGTATTTTATTTGAAAATCAATAGAAAAATATAAGAAAAACCATATAACTAACAAGGAACAATGATAACTGGTAAGTACAGCAAGATAACCTAAATAACATTATGGCAACTCATTAAAACTAACCATTTTCCTCATTAATTCTTTATCCTAATTAATAATATTTTAAATATACGAAAGTCAAACTAAATTTTAACCATCCATAACATGGCTACAATCTCAGAAGGCTCAGCCTGCCCTAACTCTAATTCTTGCACTGTTCCCTGCATGCAGTGAGCAGAGGGACTGTCCCATGTGCTGGAGTCATGTGCTTGATATTTTTCATGCCTCCTGTGTCCTGCTAGAAAGAATTTCCTGACATAAATATGCTGCTGGGTCACCAAATTATTTTTTGCCACTGTGATATCTACACAGCAAACCAGCATTTTTGCCGTTCTAGGTTAAATCCAGTATGTATTGTTCATGGGTTATTCTGTTTGATCCCACAGCTTTGCTGGTGTTGGGTATACAACAAATCCATGTTGACCAGGAGATGATTGGCAAGATCTCAGCTGCTGGCCAGTGTAGGTTTGTTTTATAAAGCAAGTAATTTCTATTTCTGAAATTCCCTCTTTCTCTGTTTTTTTTTTTTTGTTTTTGTTTTGTGTGTTTTTAAAAGTTTTTTTTTGTTGTTTACATTTATTGGCCTGCATTCAGCCCATAAAGTCCCCAACAATGCTCTGGCAAGCACAACACTGTGACTGACTCTACCCTTAGCCTGGCTTTCTTTCTCATTGGTGTTAGCTCTTCTGGGACATGATCTGCTCTGGTTTTCCCAAATTGGCTCTTTGCTGACTGGATGTTGTTCTGTCGGTTCCTTCAGAGGCTGCTTCAAGCAACCCTGATTTAAAGAGCTGTGTGTAATTACAGACTTGATCAGGCCTCCCATGTGGGAGGTTTATTCAGGCTGTAAAGCCTGAAAGGGGTGATGGGGCTCTGGCCAGCACCTGTTCACGTGCAGCTCCCTTGATGTACCTGCAGTGGGTTACTGACAAACTGTGTTGTACATGATGGCTTTTATTTTCTACTGTCTATCAAGTGATAAATTAATTTTTTTCCTATGCCAGGCATGCTCTCCAGCTCTATCCTGTAGCACCATGTGTTTTTCTCAGGCTTCCCATCCCGAGGTGCTGTGTGTTTGGGGGTTTCTCACCTCTGCACAGCCCCAAGAATCCCTTGGTGGGCTGCAGACATCCTCCTGCAAGCCCCTGTAGAAGAGCTGCACTGTACCCCTCAACTCCAGAGCAACCTGAGGAGTGTTTCTCTGTGCTGAGCCCGGTCTGGGGGCTCTGCAGTTTTCTCTGTGCATGCTTAGGCAATGATAATAACCTTGCTGCATCTACACGTGGGCCAGGCTGACAAACCAGGACGACAGGAGGCTGTGCTCTGGCTTGTCCTCAGTGCGGTGCCCCAGGGCAAGGCTGGGTGCCCCCTTAGGAGAACCAGCGACCCAGAAGGGAATGCCTCACCACTTTCAATCCCTATAATCTGCTATTAGAAAAAACCCTAATTATAAATTCAGGTTTTGGCTGATTGGAATGATTTGGTAAAAGTAGTGATAATGAAAAGATTATAATAGTGGGGGTAGAGTAACGTCACCAGCCAAAACAGCTCTTAGGGGGTTGGTGTGCTTTGCTTGCTCTCTGCGTTGAACTGCAGGATTCAGTTTCCCTGGAAGTTGATTCTGGTAAATGCTGCAGAGGAGACTTTAAAATTTCCCTTTAAATGCTTTGAAAATGATTCTTCAGAGTCTGCAACTGCCATTTCTTTATTTATTCATTTATTTATGTCAGTGAAATTGTGTTTCCACTGCAGCAAAGGCACCTCAGAAACTTAGAGTTGGGAGCAGTCATGTTCATGCAGGCAGGGGTGATACAAAGACAGGAGATAAAAGGCAGATTTTTATGAAAAATGTTTCTGTCAGTGTCTGGGGGCTGTTGCAGAGCTCTTGTTTAGGAAAATAAGTGTGTTTTGAAAAGTGTGCTGCAGATGAAACACATCGGGCTCTGTGGGACTTGGCAGACTTTGCAAATGTTCCCTGGATTCACATCTGTGCCTTGGGCTGGGAGAGCCTGCAGGTCCCACTGGGCACAGCTTCCTCTCCCTGCTGTTCACCCTCCCTCTGTGTCCTGTCTGGGAGAGCCCCTCTCCTGGTGTTCAGTGATCCCTCACTGCACCAGCTGCTCCTGTGCTGTCACCAAGACCAGGCTGGGGCCCTGAACCCCGAGGTGAGAGTCTGGCAGACTGAGAGCTGAGCTGGAGCTGCTGCAGCCACAGCAGGGGTGCATGTGGGCTTTGGGTTGCAAGCACTGGGCTGCCCCTGTGCAGTCCATCCTCTGTAAGTCCATTTGTCTGGATTTTCAGCTCTTGGCTGCCTGCTGCCAGAGAGTGGGACTAATAAAGTGCAGTTTCACAATGCATATATTTTTTTCTCCTAGTGATGCAGTGCTCTGCCTCGTTAGATGTCCTTTTTCTCTTGGATGGCTCCTACAGCGTTGGCAAAGGAAGCTTTGAAAGGTCCAAGCACTTTGCAGGCAAGCTCTGTGATGCCTTGGACATCCATCCAGACAGAGTGAGTGTCAGGAGTATCTTGTCTAAGTTTCAAACAGCTTGGCAATGTGTGGAAAGGCCAGTGATAATGTGCTGAGTGAAATTGCAAAATTCAAGCGACCAGCTGCCAATGGGGGCAGAGTATTTATTCAGCAGGGTGCAGTTTGTGAAGCACTGGGGTTGGAGGACTCTTGTTGATTCTTCACAGATTCTAATCAGTTCCAACAGCTCTTGAGAAAAGACACAATCCTTCAGGTTAAAGATTATGATTAGGGTTTTTTTTAAACTGATTTTATTTTGGTTTGGATGCTCACAGCTTAAAATGGTTGGATTTTTCTGTTGTTTTTCCTCGTAAAGCTGCAGTTAGTCTCTGGGAAGTTAATCACCTTTCTGTGCAGATGTAAATGAGTCTGCTTGCTCTGCTTCTCCTAAAAGGAGAAATGGGGACTGTGCCACAGTCCAGGCTCCCTCATGTCTTACCTGCTCTCTGGAGTCAGTCTTGAGGCACCTCTGGGCCTGAATGACCCATTCTGGGAGTTCTCTGAGGGGATTTCAAGCCAAACTGGCTATCAGTCCCACAACACTACTTTAGTTGAGGGCCTTGGAGCAGGCTGGGATGGTTGCTGTATTTGATTTAAGGCCAGAGCCTTTCCAAACAAATGTCAGGTCTTTGGGAAGGTTGTGTCAGTGAATATTTAATATTTGCAGATTTGTGTTGTGTTTTGTTTTTTAAATGCCCTCTTTCCTTAGTCTTTTGCTTAATCCTCACATAGACTGGACTGAAAATTAGTAACCTTTTCACTTTCAAAGTTGTCACGTTCCACAAAACTTCTTATAAGACTTCAGTGAAATATCCTGGATGTACTGCCCAATACACGCAATTTAGTCTATTTGTGTTTTCAACTATAGGAAATTGTTTTAAAGGGAGTAGTAATAAAAGTATTGGTTTGTGTTGCTTGATGTGCTCAGTGCCAGAGGGAGCTGCTCTTACTAATGGCAAGATTGCCTGCACAGTGTATAGATGGGTTGGCATAGAAGGTATTTATAAACTGACTGCCCCTGAGGCCACCTGCTGCTCTGAACAGATAAATATAGATCCTGAGCTGCTATAAGTGCAGCAGGGGCTCCCATTGTTTCCAGATAAACTTTTTTGCCTTGTTTATTGTCTGTATAGATAATACTGGAGTTTCTGCTCTGTTTTGAAGTTCATTTAGAGTGCCAGTGGCTCAACAGGGAAGACAGAATTTGGCTCTATACAATTTAGTCTTCCCAAATTGGTAAATTGAGAAAAAGAGTAAAACTTGCACAGACAACTTTCATAACCTTTAACCTTTTCTTTTAGGTCCGTGTGGGAATGATACAGTTTAGCTCAACTCCCCACCTTGAATTCCCACTGGATTCATATCTAACCAAACAAGAAGTGAAAGAGGGAATCAAGAGGACTGTGTTCAGGTCAGCTTATTTTACAGCTCTTCTCTTTTTCTGGCTGTGAATAATCTCTGGATTGAGAGAATTTTTGAGGTTTAGAAATCTCTGCTTCTGCTGTGCATACACCAATGTGATGTCCCCAGCCAGGAGGTGAATGAACACTGTGGTCCACAATCCACAGTTTGCTAAAAACCTGCAACCTGGTCTGTCTTTGTCAGTGGAAGTTGACAGGGGAGAAAGTCTTCAGTGTCCCATTATAACATGGTAAATAGAGTATTTTACAGGTTTTTCTGGACATTTGAGCCAGGCAGTGGGTTACATCCTCCATGGAAAAAGCAAACATGATGTTCCCTCATGGCTGAGCAAAGGCAGCGCCGTGTGCTGCTTCTTTTTGTGGTGGTTACAATTTCCTTTGTCCTGTGAGATCGTGGCAAACTGCTGGTCTGCAGATATCTGTGCTTGTGTGCTTGCTGAATTCAAGAGGATCAGGTTTTCAAATTGAAACCTTTTTTCTTCCAAAATGTTAAGACTTGGATGTCTTCCCATGACATCAGGAAATGGAGCCAGAAGTCCAAAGAAGCACTGTCCTTAGAGCCACTCAAAATCCAAATGTTTCATCTCAGAGAAATACGTTTGGATGTACAAAGGATCTGACAATCACCCCAAAATAACACTTGTTTTGATGACAGATGAGGTACTGGTATGGCCTGTGGATGTCTACTCTTGTAGCTGATCTGCATTAGGACTAAGGGTTAGATCAACATTTCCCATGGATGTCTGCTGCTCTCAGCATGCTGTGCATTGTTGCCCTGAGTTTTGCAGTTCTGATGTTTTCATTCTTTTCTAACTGGTTCTCAGACATTCTCTGTAAACATAGCCATGTTATTGTAACGGTATCTTTTTATTTACATTCCTTTCTCCTGGGCATAGAAGTTTGATGGACATTTCCTTTGACCAGTGTGATTGAGGGGAGGCCCTTTGTCTCCTCCAGTCCACAGTGGTTTATAAGACAGATATAAAATAAAGACGGGCGGGTCCGCCTGCAGTTTTGTTCCTTGCTCAACAGGTGTCTGTCTCCTTCTTTCGTGCCGTTACTGCGACATCGCATATTGCGAGCAAATGTGGTCACTTTTGCATTTTTCAAACAAGATCAGTTGGCTGGATTTTGTTGTATTGCTTTTGGTAAGTTTAACAAATCAAGAAAACCTCTTGTGTACTGATACAGGAAAAACTTGCTAAACAACAAGGCAAATTCCTCCTCTCTGGTTGTTGTTGAAAGTCTGTGAGAGCAGAGAAAATGAAGTAGTGTTTGCTGTCTGGCACTGGATTTCCTTGATGAAAACAGATGGATGCTGACAGATCAAACAGAAATAATGACTTTTTTGCCTGGCTAAAAGTTTCATCTAGTTTAAATGAAAAGCTGACATTTTGAAGTAGATAAAACATTATGGACGGGTTCCAGTTGGCTTCTGAAAAAACAACGGGTGTTTGACATCTCGGTTGAGAGGTTCCTTGATGTGCTTCTGATGAGCCTTTGGCCAATGAGGCATTTCCTGACTTCAGCCCAGAGCTGACAGCACTTGGAAGGAGGCAGCACCAGACCGAAGTGAAGCTTTTGTGATTTATTTGGAGACTGCTGGTCTCTCTCTGTGAATGCTGTCCAAATAGCTTTGGAATTCATTGGCCAGTTCCAGCCATACTCAGTGGCAGTCTCAAGCTAAATTTCATATTAATTTCTTTCATATAAGTCAGCAGCTGGTTACAGGTAAGAAACCTTCTTAGTGCTGTTCCTGAAAAAGGGCAGCAAATAAAGTCCAGATTTCTGTCAGCTTCAGAAAATCCTTGTTAGAGTAATGCCTCGAACACACTTCCACTGTTTCAAAACCCAGTGAAGCTCCAAATGCAAATTAGTAAGAAATTTAATTTAATGAGCTCCTTATTAACTTTTTCTAATCCTCAGGGCTTACATAGGCACAGTGTACTGAGTTCAAGATTTAGTCATCACACTGACTACTCACAGTGTATTTTTCATCATGTACAGCACTTTTCACTGAAACATCTCACAGTTATAGACATCTGGTCAGAAAAAGGCACGTTGGGCCATGCTATGAGCACCCAGTCACTGAGCGTGCTTTGAAATGATGGAGTGCAGAGGAGGTAGAAGTTCCAAAGCAAAGACCTCTGGCAAGTACAGAATGAAAAAAAGTTTCTGTGAAAATGAGAGGGTAGATGGAAAAACAGTGAACTTGGGCATAATGAAATGCTTTTCTAGAACAAGTAAATCAGGAATCAGGTGCTAGAGCAAAGGATGGATGTTCAGAAAGCAAATGAGGTGTGTTGGTGGCAATGCAGACAAAGGAGAACATGAATCCTCCAAGGAAGGAGTGACACTTGTGGTTTGAGTCCCCTGGATCGCTCTGGACAGCAATAAAAGCAGCCCTAAAAGGCAATCACAGGAAATGATTTGTATCACAATTCCTTGGACAAAATTAGAAGGCAACTGGAAATGTCCACTCTGGTCTAGTGGCTTAATTATCACTAGGTCTGTGCCATGTGTTGGAGGTAGGTAGGGAATGGGGCAGCTGGGGATGATTTCACCTAACTACCTTGGGACTCCACCAAACCTCATCTTGCCAGATGGAGGTGAGACCATCTTCTGCCTCCTTTCTGAGGTCTCTGTTATGTTACTTACAGCTTTTACTTAAAGAAAACTTCAGTGTTTGGCTCAAAATATAGTCATTCTTGCCTCAGCCTGACAGAGAAAATGGTTTTATACAGAATTTTGATGACATTGCATGGTACATAGGAGGTGGAGCCCAGTCTTGAGTGAGCATCTCTAACAGTAAGGTTAAATACGTAAAGTACACGAGGACAGTCCCTACCCCATGAAGTTCACTAGTAAAAATTAACAACTAGAGTAAACGTGCAGCACATGAAAATAACCACACCTTGTCCTTCTCCTACTGGGCCTCTGTGTATATACAGCACTCCCCTTTTTTATTCCAGTGTGCTTTACTTTTAGCGGCCTCTGCAGTGAGGGGCTCCTTCCCAGTTCACGTCCAGTATGTGTTATGATTTGGTTCTTAAACTTATTAGAAATGCCTCTGCCTGAATCAAGGTGCAAATGAGACTGTTTGAGGACAACATCCAGATTTGATGACAACATACAGATTTGATTTAGCATGGATTTTATTTAACAGGGAATGCAAGGTAGAGAGAAAGAAGGCAAGAGGTCTCAGAGAGACAGAAAGATAACAGAAGATAATGAGATGGAACTAGATGACTGTTAGGGCCCTTTCCAAGCCCAACAATTCTGTCATTCTGCGTGATGTGTGGATGTGTATTTTAACTTGTTATTATAATTACTATCATGATTATTATAATTATTTAATACTACTGTTTCATGTTCTTCATTTAATTCTTCTTATTCTTTTCTTTCTTCTTATTCCTGGACTTATTATGAGTACTATTTTTATCTACTACTATTGCTATTTCTTCATGTTAGTATTCTTCTTATTATTCTTCTTATCCTTTTCTTCACTTAATTCTTCTTATTCTTCTTATTCCTTGACTTCTTATGATTATTATTATTTACTGCTACTGCTATTACTTCATCTTAGTATTATTATTGTTCTTATTTTTTCTTCATTTTCTTATTTTTCTACTACTACTGTTTCTTCCTCTTCTGTATCTTCTTTTTCTTCTTATTAATTTTTTTCTTTTTTTATTCTTCTTCCTATTATACTACTACTATTTCTTCCTTTACGTCATCTTATCCTTCTTGTTTAGTTCTACTATTTCTTCATTTTCTATCTTGCTTATCTTATTATTCCTATTCTTACTTTTTTTGTGTTTTTTTAGGAGGGTTTTTTGTGGTTTTTTGGTGTGGGGTTTTTGGTTTTTTTTTTTTTTGCTACTACTGTTTCTTAAAACCAACTTTCATTTTTTTCAGAAGAATTGTGTGAGTCGCAGTTCTGTAGTGTGTGGAGGGGTCCTGGGAGCAATAGCTCCTGTCTGTGCCCATTCCTCATGGATAAAATCCCAAAGGATCAGCGTGTAATCCTTTCAGGATGAGAGGAAATGGCCTGAGATTCCACCAGGGATGGTTCACATTAAATACCAGAAGCAATTTTTCCCTGTCAGAGTGGTCAGTAGCGCTGGCAGCGGGCGCTAATCCTGTGGCGGTGCCGCCAGGCAGGAGCACTGGAAGAGGCTGCGCAGCGCCCGCAGCGCCCACCTGAAGCGGGAAGGGCGTTTCCTGGGGGGAGCCGGCTGCTGGCTGGGGGCCTGGGCTCCGGGCTGGGCGGCTGAGGGGCTGGGGCAGCTGTGCGGGGCAGGCACCGGGCTCTCTGTCCCTGCCTCTGGCACCTGCTCCTCGGAGGCGGGAGAAGCCGCATGGCCTCTGAGGGCTTGGCCTTCCAGAGGGGCAGGTGAGGCACTGACCGGCACCTGCGGGCACGGCTCAAATGCCTCAACCCAGGCCTCCCGAGGAGAAGGCACTGGGAGCCCGTCTTGCGCAAGAACTCCCTGTCTTTGCTGTGTGTCTTCCTCACACAGCTCGAGGAGTCTCACTTCATCCCACTCGTCCTCCTCCCGCAGCAAGGGCTTGAGCTCCATGCTCGCGTATTTCCAGTTGTCCTGTGTGAACTCTTGGTCGCTGTCATCTTCCCAGCTCGACTGTACGGAAGGTCTCCTACAGTTCCTTTTGGACACCTCCTGGCCACTGGACTCTTCCCACTCAGGCACTTCTTGGTAGCTCCTGCCTTCTGTGTGGGACAGCTCGTGCTTGCTGTATTGTTCCCAGTCAGACAGTTTCCGGGAGCTACTGACTCGGGAAAGCCCTTGCTCTGTGAATTCTTCCCAGTCAGAAAATCCATGGTAGCTGATGGCTTCTGATTGGGACAGCTCTTGCACGCTGCATTCATCCCACTCCGAGAGTTCATGGTAGCTACCAACCTCTCTTTGGGAAAGCTGGTGCTCAGTGTATCTGTCCCAGTTGGAAAATTCTTGGTAGCTCTCGGTGTCTCCTTGCGAGAGCTCTTGCTTGGTAGATTCATCCCGGTTGGAGAGTTCTTTGTAGCTACTGGCTTCTCCTGGGGACGGCTCTTCCTCCGAGTAGGCCTCCCCTTGGGACATGTCCTGGTAGCTACCTGATTCTTCTTCGGACAGCTCTTGCTCCAAGTCGGCTGCCACTTGGGAAACTTTCTGGTAGCTGCCAGCTTCCCCTTGGAACAGCTCTTGTTCAGAGCAGGCTTCCAAGTTGGAGAGCTCTTGGTACCTAGTGGCTTCTCCTGGGGAAAGCTCTTGTTCAGAGCAGACTTCCCCTGGGGGTATGTCCTGGTACC
>VZRZ01000469.1:2291-18909 GCA_013398175.1 Climacteris rufus
GCGGCGTGACGATGATGGAGGGCACATGCAGGTGCTTCTGCCCCGAGGCCGCCGCCGGGCTCCCGTCGCCACCGTTCCCGCTGCTCACACACGTCTTCAAGCCTGGGGAAATTGGGGAATGAAAACGGGGGGTACAAGGAGGAGATCAGGCGCGGCACTGCAGCATCGCCCACCCTCCTCCGTGTCAAAGCTTTACAAGCCGCTGGAGAAGCCACAGCATCCTCACAGCTCCTCCCCTGGATCCACCTCGCCTTTTGGGGGGTTTCAAAGGTGGATCCCCCCCCCTACCACCCGCCCACCTCCCTCCCCAGGGGGGCAGATCGCTTTAATCTGCCTTTTTAATCAGGAGAAAAGCCCCGTGCGGCACAGGCGGCATCCAGGGAGGTTTCAGCTCTTCCCAAGCAGGAAAATGCCCGGAGGGGACAGACACTGATATTTTTAATCTCTTTTTAATTAAGGATAAAGCCCTGCCTTATGTAAGGGAGCTGGAAAAGGGGGAGGGTCTTTTCTTTTATTCCAGACTCCAAGCTCGTTGGAGGGGTCTGGAGCCGTGGGGGAATATCTGGGGGTCCTGCCCTGGATTTGGGGCAGGGTTGGGGTTCCCTGGCTGCCTGCTTCCCCTCTTCAGTCACCTCCTGTTGGGCTGGAGGACCCCCAAATCCCCCAGACCATCCCCTCCCAGCATCCCTGGTGTGGAGAAGGGGCAGAGCTCATTTTTGGGTGATGCTTCCAACTCATCACAACCATCATCTCACGGAATTTGGGCTTGGGAAAAGCCAGGGAAGGGGCAGCCCTGCATCTTAGAGAGGGATACTCATTAAGACCCATCCCTAACGACCCCAAGGATGATTAACAGGAGTCAGTGGGATGCAGAGCTAATGGGAGATGTGATATCCAGCCTTGGCCCTGCGAGGCCAGGAGCATTAAAAGCTCCCACTTTCCCCCTTTGCAGACATCCCTGACGCCATTCCCAGCCTAAATCCATTAAGAGAATTAAAGTTGGGGGGAAAGCTCCTGGATTGGAGTATCCCTGGGGAGAGTGGAGCACTGAGGGGTGCTCGGGGTCAGCCTGGAGCTGAGACCTGGCTCTGGGCTGACCCCCAGCATCCCATCCATGTATCCCAGAGCAGCCCATCCCTTCCAAGGAAAACCCTCCTGATTCCTTCAGGACTGCCATGAACCCATGGATTCTCCAGAGCAAAGGGTGTAGGACCAACGCAGGCCTGGGAAAATCCTCTCCAGGATGCTGCAGCTGCAACAGGTCAAGCGTGGGGCTCCCCCAATTCCACCAGCACCCCAAACCCCACCCACCCCTCCCTGTACACCCTCCCCCCAGGTGCCTTCACAGAGCAGGGACACCCCAAACCCCCCTCCCCAAGCGCACCTTTCAGGCAGGATAACTTGAGCCCCATCTTTTCATCCTCTCAGCGGGACCCGGCTCTCCAGCTCCGCCGCCGGCCCTCGCTGCTGCTGCCGCTGGAAAACAGAGGTGAGGGCTGAGGGAAGCGCTCCTGGCGGGGAGGAAGGAGAGGGAACTCGGGTGGCAGCCACAAGCTCCCGTCTGCCCGTGCGTGTCTGCACCGACGGGAGGCCGGGCACGGCAGGAAACGCGGCTGCTCGCTCACAAAACCCACGGCTGATGTCACAGCGCCTCAGCGACTCCAGCTCGGCCCAGAAGAGTCAGGAAGAACTTTTGGGGAGAGTGGAGAAGCAGCCTGTTGCTGCGAGGGGGATCCCAGCCCAGTTTGTCTACTCCTGAGGTCTGGGCTGAAAGGATTTGGGGGTGAGAAGGTGGTGAGCAGGAGAGAACCCCGAGTCAACGCGCTGGAAATAGAGGGATGCTCCTGGGGCTGCCTCCCTGGGGTTTCTGGGATGCACTGCTGGAATTTGCATCATCCTGCTCCTCTCAGGCAGCCCTGATGTCCCGAGAGATTTCAGGTGGATCGTTCCCCTTGTGGGACATCACTTCTGTAAGATGCTGGAAAACTTTTCTGAGAAAGAAAGTCCCTTTTTTGGGAAATCTTCGTCCCTCCTCCCACAGCTGCTGGGAAAACTTATTGGGATGAGGGTCAGTGACTCATTTTGGCTCTTCCAAGCTCTGGGCCACACAGAGAGCTGAAGAAAGCCTCTGTTCCCCCTGCCTGACCTCTGCTTTTCCAAGAAGCCCTGAGGTGGCTTGGCAGCAGCTGGCAAGGGGAAGTGAAAATTTGTTATTTCTGCTTTTAATTCTGCATTTTTATCAGTGCCCCAGGTTCAGCCTGAGCTGTGACCCCCCTGGGGCTGAGCAGGGGAGTCCTCCCTGGCACCCCCACTCTGCAGCTCTCCTGGAGGCTGCCCAAATATCAAGAAATCTCTTTTTGAGGCCAGTCCTGTGGGTTTTGGCACCTACTGGTGGCTCACACGGCTCAGGGACAGAGGAGGGTCATGCTGGGGACACCCAGCTCCACGCACAGGAGGGTTTCCTTTGGGATCTGACCCTCTGGGATTTCATCCTCTGGGATCAGCCCTCGGTGCTCAAACCCTTGCAGGACCCAGCAGCCCCCTCCCAATTTCTGAGGTCCAAACTCCAGCAGCAGAGTTTGGGTGGATAAATCCCCCCTGCCGGCATTCCAGCAGGGTTCCTGCTGGCTGCTGCTGGGGGCTCCAACTTCGCTCAGCGTGCCAGCGCCAGGCCAAAGAAATATTTGCATCCCGACGAGTTCACGCTCCAAAAAGCCCCAGACACTCATCACAGGCGTCACTGGAGCGGGGCCGGGCAGGGGGGACACCAAGGGGGAGCACTGGTAAAGGGGAATGGGGACAAAGCTCCGAGGGGGTGGCACTTACCCGGTCCCCAGAGGGGAGATGCCCGCGGTCCATCCCACCTCCCACCGCCCCGGCTGCTCCCGGTGCCGGCGGCTGGGAAGGGGCTCCCGTCGGGAGCGGCCGTGCCCCGGGAGGAGGTGGCAGCCGGGCGGCTTTGGGCTTGGCGAGGTTGGTTGGGAACCTGGTTAATCAGGTTAGCGGAGCGCGGCTCCTCCCATCCATCCCCCGTTCCAGCCCCATCCAAGACCCGCAAAGCCCTCGGGTGATGAGGAAACGCTGCTTTACTCTCACCCCGCTGCACAATCCAGTCCGGTGCCGAGACAGAGACAAGAACGAGTGCTCTCGGCCGCAGGCAAAGCCCCCGGGCATCGAGCATCCCTACAAGCAGCCACAGGGCTACCAAGTGCCTGGGGAGGCAAGCGCCAGGTTGGGCTGAGCGTCCACACCCAGCTCTGGCCAAGCCCCACCGCCATCCCCGAGGTGCTGATGTCAAGAGACATCAACCTCTGCGAGCATCTCCACCTTCCAGAAAGGAACTTTTCCCCTTTCCCAGCCCCCCAGGCAGCGGGCAGGGCACGGGGCAGCAGCGGCTTCCTCACCATTCCCAGGCTGAGCGCTCCTGCTGGGGCACCACCCCGCTGGGAGGATGCCCGGGAGAAGGCAGCGCCTCCGGAGCAGCCGCCTTCTCCTGCATTAGCAGCAGCCCGAGGCTTTTCCATGCTCCCCTCCTCCGCAATTAAGAGGCGAGGCCCCGCGCCGGCTCCTTTTCAGACGGAGCTGAAAAGCAGCGGTTCAAATGCGGGGCGCCGGCCTGCAGGGAACGCCGGCCGCACATTAAACACCCCCGGAGCGGCGGGGAGGGAAGGGAAGCTTTGAACTTCCATTCTGAGAGCATCCCGGGAGCTCGGGAGGTCGCCGGTGGGAGCAGAGCCCCGCCACGCCTGCTCGGGATGGGCAGAAAGGGTGGCAGGGAGAGGGATCGGGTGGTTTAGCTGCACTTTCTGCTGGTTTGGTCCTGCCATGTCTGATGAAAATCACAAATATGGGAAGAGCTGATTCCCTTCCCGATCTGACTCCTCGGATTTGTCAAATAACGGAGTTCTTGCAAAGCCCCAGGAGCGGGGAGGGTGGCACAGGGCGAAGGCTGCAGCTCCAGCTGCAGGCACAGACCTGGGCACGGACATTTGCTCCTCGTGTTCCCCAGAAAACCGACAAATTAACTGCTTTATCTGGGGGGTTTTGCCTCTTCAGCTGCAAAGTTCAACAGTTAGAGAACCAGGTCTGAGCCAGAGCCTGGCAAACCTGATCTTTGCAGACCCCATCCCAAACTCAGAGATCTGGAACCAGAGATCACTCCCTGGCAGCACAAATCCCGGCAGAGCAGCACAAATCCCGGCAGAGCAGCACAAATCCCTCCTCCACACTGAGCTGTTTTGCTGCCTGTGTCCAAAACTACCTGTTTGCTCCTGCTGGGTGAGAACAAAGAGCCCCAAACCCACGAGGGCTGGAATTAGCCTGGCCTGCAGCAGCAGTTGTGGCTACAAGGGTGACAGAAAGCGACTCTTGCTGCAGCAGGGGAGGGAAACATAAACACCAGGCTGCTAAAATACCTGTGGTTAGTTCTGCGGGTGCAGCACAGCTCCAGCTGCTCTGCTGACACCTGACAGGAACAAACACAGCGTCAAACAGCCCTTCCTGTCCTCCCCAGGGCTGGGGAGCAAAGCAAAAGCTCTTCTGCAGGTTTAAAAGGTGGGGGTTGTCCACTTGGAATTGGTTGGGAATGGCCTGGAGCTCTTCTGGTGTGGAATCCTGGTCACTGCTGGGTGAGCAGAGTTGGGGAGAGCTGAGTGCCAGGAACAGGAGCACCCCTTGGGCTCAGCACCCCCTTTCCAGCCTCTGATCCACATCCCTTCCAGGAGTTCCTGATGCCTGGCACAGGGCTGTGAGCTGGGACTCGCTGAGCAGGGCAAGTGGCCAAAGCCCACCACGAGCCAGCTGGTCAGGGGGAGGCAGAGGACGGGCTCAGGGGCTGGCTGGGTGGGCACAGAGCTCCCTTCAGTGCCTGGGGGAAGATTGTCCCCCCAGAGCACCCGGCTGTGCTCTGCTGTGCTCCCTGACTGGTGCCCTGTGCTCCCCAAGCCTCCTGCCCCGTGCAGAGGAGGATGGAGGGGCTGAAGCACTGCTGGGGGGGTGAGGATGGAGAGCAGCGTCCCAGCTTCCCCTCGGGAGAAGGACGGGCAGAGCTGCCGCTTCCCAGGCGCCAGAGGAACCGCAGGGAGGGGGCCGTGTTGTGCAAAGAGCGGCCACAAGAAAAGCTTTGGCTGGAGAGCCCGGAGTGGCCGTGCAAACAGCAGCTCCCTTTCAGCACCGAGCTTTCTGGGTCACGGCGTGCCGGCTGTCCCAGCGCGGGTCACAGGGCATCCCGGCTCTGCGAGAGGAGCCACCCGGCTGGGGAGAACGGGGCTGCTCCCAGCCGGGCTCGGGATGCCCCAGGAAGGAGCTGCAGAGCCGCTGCTCGAGCTGGAAGTGGCAACAAAGGGGAAAAAAAACTCCCTCCCGGAGGCCCCGCGGCCAGCCGGGGCTGGCGAGTGGTACCCGGAGGGGATGCCAGGCGTGGGGAGGGAGGAGGCGGGCTGGAGGAGGCGGCAGGAGATGCAGGATCCGGGAAAAGCGGAGCAGCTCCGGGCACGGGCTCCGGGCAGGGCCGGCAGCAGCCGCCTGGGCAGGAGGTGCCCCCGGGAAAATCCTCTGGGAAGCAGAGCGGGAAGGCAGCACCAACCCAGGGGTTCCCTGCACCCACAGCACCCCCGGCCCTCCCGGCACGGGCTGGGCAGGGAGGGCACGGCCGGGAATGGCCCTGGGGACCCGGCCACGGCTGCGGCGCTTCCCGGCGCTCTCCAGCTCAAGCCCGGCTTTCCCTTCATCCCCCGCCACAGCCCGCACACAGTTTTGCCATGAGGTCCATCTTTTAAGGTCATTTCTAGGAAGGGCAGCGCTGTTTCCCCCGGCCCTCGGGGCTGGTTGTGGCGCAGAGCTCTGGCCAAGCACGGTCCTGCCCCATCCAGAAGGGGCTGCAGCCCCCCTCACCCCCAGCCCACCTACCAGGTGTTTGTAAGAGCAGAGCTCCCCGCTTCCCTCATCCCAGCTCCGGCAGATGGAAGCGGCCCAGGCAGAAGCGCTGTCCCCACGGGTCCCCTGGCAGCCCCCCGCCTCCGTGCTCTGCCTTCCCCTGCACACCGGAGGGAAGGGATGCTGCTGGGGTGTACTTTCGGAGGAGAAGGCTGGGTGAAAGTGTGGTCTAAAAGCGACAGGGGAAAAAAAAAAAAAAAAAAAGGAGAAATCGATCAAGTCCTCGGTGGAGCCTTGGGCGCGGAGAAAGCGCTGCCGGCGGCGGGAGGGTTGGGCAGGGCGCTGGGGAGGCAGAGAGGGGCTGTGGGACAGCAGTGGGATGTGCTGAGGTGTTTCACTGCAGCTGGGGACAGCAGTGGGATGTGCTGAGGTGTTTCACTGCAGCTGGGGACAGCAGTGGGATGTGCTGAGGTGTTTCACTGCAGCTGGGAACAGCAGTGGGATGTGCTGAGGTGTTTCACTGCAGCTGGGGACAGCAGTGGGATGTGCTGAGGTGTTTCACTGCAGCTGGGGACAGCAGAGCCTGGGCAGGGCGGGAGAGGAGCAGCCTGCCCCCAAAGGGAGCAGCAGCGTGTGCGCCCCAGCCCGGCCCCAGGAGCTGAATCGCTGCCGAAGCAGAGGCACAGCTCCCAAACCCAGCACATTTCCCCCTCGAGGCCATTTCCAGGCTGCACTCAACCGCAGCCCACCCCACTAACAGCCTCCTCCATTAGCAGCATCCGAGCTCTCCCCTGGCAGGGCCCTCCCTCCCCCGGCAGCTCCAGACGCTTCCCAGAGCAGAGTGCAGCGATTAGGCTCCGGGCCAGGGAGCTGAGAGACCCGGCATCGCTTCCTGCATCTGTCACCGTCACCTCTCCTCGCCTGCCGCTCCCAGAAGGAATTCTGGAAGGGCAGGGGGAAGCCTCAGGTGGGCTCTGCACATCTGGCTGCTCCCAGCTCCAGCTGTGCCGGTGAACCCCGAGCTGCTCACCCGCTCCCGTGTCCGTGTCAGCTCCCAGAGAAGGAGCAGTGACACCTCTGCCGGCTCTCCGAGGGGAAGGAACATCCCAGGAGCAGATGGGAAGAGGGAAAGGGCCAGCTGCAGGCTGCTTTGCTTGCTGGATGGAGGGAAAACCTCCCCGAATCCTCATGTACACAGACAGAGCGAGCAAATGGCACCAGGGATCCCCTGGGAACAGGGGCCTCTTTGGTGAGTGCCCCAAAAGCAGCTGATCAGGGAGCCCAAGGCTCCTGGCACTCATCTGCTCGTGGGGATGGTTGGCACTGTTTGAAAAAATCGTGTTGAGAGTGGGGAAAAGGAATCCCCCAGGCTGGGAGAGCTGGGAGGGCTCAGACTGGAGAAGAGGAAATTCCAGGGAGAGCTCAGAGCCCCTTCCAGGGCCTAAAGGGGCTCCAGGGGAGCTGGAGAGGGACTGGGGACAAGGGATGGAGGGGCAGGACACAGGGAATGGCTTCCCAGTGCCAGAGGGCAGGGTTAGGTGGGATTTGGGAAGGAATTGTTCCCTTTGAGGGTGGGAAGGCCCTGGCACAGGGTGCCCAGAGAAGCTCTGGCTGCCCCTGGATCCCTGGGAGTGCCCAAGGCCAGGCTGGAGCAGCCTGGGACAGTGGAAGATGTCCCTGGGACAGGGCTGGGATGGGATGAGCTTTAAGATCCCTTCCCACCCAAACCTTTCTGTGATTCTATGGTTTCCAAGTGCTTCAGGTGATGTGGAAGAGCAGAGCTGGGAGTTCAAACAGTGAGCAGGCAAATCTCCAAGTTTTGGTGGATAGAGAGAAAAAGATGAATTCTGCATGTCATTAATTGCTAACAAACCAAAAAGGAGTAGGACACCCAGTGCCAGTGCTGCCTTCCCAGCTCTGGAGCAAGAGATGCCTTCCCAAGATTTCTTCCCCCTGAAGCTGGCAAAGGAATTACCTTGAATTCCTGCACTGAACCTGACTGATCAACCAGCCAGGAAAGCAGCATTTCCTCGGGGCACATCAGCAGGAAAGGGGAACACAGCCTTCCCTGAGCCCTGCAGCTTCCTCATTCTCTCCCAAGAGCCACAGGGCCTGCCTGGATTTATGGAATTGCTGCTTTTGTCCAGCCTGCAGTGCAAACAGGCCAGCTGAGCTAAGGCCTGCAGTGCTCATCCTCTTTGCTTAAAGCCACCCTGGGCTTCTGCTGGTGACCCAAACTCCTCAGTTGAAAGCAAAGGGAAGATATAAAAAAGGAGAAAACAAAGCACTAAAGGCTGCAGTGCGTCCCAGGGAATATTCCAGGGAATATTCCAGCAGGTTCTCACTGAGGAGGCACAGCCTGCCTTACAGGGGAGCAAGATTAGCTGCATTTGCACATCTCTGATCAAAGCTGGATGATGAGATCCTGTCACAAAGAGCAGAAATGCATTTCCTGCGGCTCAGGAGACAGAGCAGCTCCCTCTGACAGCCCCACAGCAGGAATCTTGCTAAGACACCGCTGGAACAAAGCCCTGGATTGCAGGAGGTGTTTGTACCAAGCCCTCTCCTGCAGCCAGGCTGCTCCCAGGGTATCTTTTCCTACAGATGTGCAGTGGAGCAGCCTCTGGAACGTGTTCTCCTGCTGTTTTGGGGAGCTAAATTCCTGTTTTCATTCAACAAGTGAAAAGATTTCCCTCTCCTGCAAGCTTGGCTCAGCCTAGGCAAGGCTCTTGCCAATCTCTTTTGTAACCACACCTCACTTGTGCACAGCAGGGAGACAAAAACCAAACTGTCCAACCCTTCCTCTTTCCCTGGATAGGAGCTGAGCTTCCAACCTCACCTTGTAGCCCTGGCAGATCTCACCTGCAGGGAATTTCACATCCTGGAGGCCTCCAGGCTCTATTCCCTGCTGCAAAAGGGATTTTAGCTTTACCCCATCCCTCCCCAAGAGCAGGAGTAAAACCTGTGCTTCTTCAATCAAGATCAAGAGGTTCTGACAATCCCATTTTCCATGTTTTCAAGCAAGACCAGGTTGGATGAGGCTTGGAACAACCTGCTCTAGTGGAAGGTGTCCTTGCCCATGCCATGAGATGATTTTTAAGGTCCCTTCCAACCCAAAACTTCCTGTGATTTTACCACTGAGGAAAAAGCAGGAGCTTGGAGACAGGTGGATGATTTTTTGGATATTTGGATTTTCCTTGTAAAAACATTTCAAGGCAGGAAGAGAAGGAAATCTGGAGGAGTTGTTGAGGCTGTGTTTCACTACAGCTGGGCAAACAGCCCTGAGGAGTGAGGCCACAAGGGCTTACAAAGAGCTCTTCCAGTCCGAGACAAAGCTCCATTGTCCAGGAAACTTCTCCCTGGAAATAAATATTAATGGGAAAGACAAGGCAGGCTGAGCTAGACTGTATCCAGGCTCCTTGATTCCATGTACTTAGATCAATTCAGAGGGATGTATTCTGGACCTACCAAATGGGCACCATGTGGAAAATGAGATCTGCTGACAACCCCACCAAAATGGATTAAATTAATAAAGTATTTCACTACTGCAGACTTCAGTAGTGTGCTTCCAGTCCTTTTTATAAATCATTTACTTTGGGTTTAACACATTCCAGCAGTAACTGTGCTTGCCAAGCCCAGAGAGAGCAGGAATCACCAGATTCTTTGGGAATGCTGCTCTGAAACTCTCTCTGGAGCTGTGTCATGCCAAAGCACTGCAGAACAGGTGACACACGAGCATGGAACATCCTCAGCAGTTTGCACTTTACTGTGCCAAGAGAATTACAATCCCAAGCCAGGCCAGGAGAAACCCATTCACCTTCCACTTGATCTGTTTGCCCTTAAAATCTCTCATCTGAGGACGGGATTGATTTTTTTTGGAAAGGTATTTCCAGAAATCATTAAAAAGTAACCTCTCTCTCTAAAGATTAGAAAAGCTCAAGTCAAAACTTTGGAATAGGAACAGTGGGGCCAAGCAGAAGCAGTTCTGGTTCCCAAGGAATAGCAACATTCACTCCAAGTGGGATGTGCCCACGAGGACAGCTGGAAGTGGCAGCTGGCAGCAATTCCAGGGAATCTCAGCACCAAGATTCCCAACTCCGTGGCTCTATGGACACTCCCCACACCACGGGCCAGGCCCTTCCTCTTTAATCAGTCAGCTTTCCACACCAGGTACTGAATATTCCTTCTATTTACATTCAAAAATAGCATTTTTCTCTCTTCAGTACAGAGTGGGAATGCCCAGGGAGGAGGCAGGAAAGCTTTCCTAGCACAGGTGCAGCACAGCTTTGTTGATCTCCGGGTTGGTCCAGTCGTTCCGGATATCATCCAGGTGATTATCAAAATCCACCAGGGTCTCGTAGGATTTGCTGTCCAAGAGGGATGCAGCAATTCTCTGGGCTTCAGTCCAATCTTCACAAAAGTCCCTAAGATGTAAAAGAACCAGGAAGAAACAGGAATCACCAAGAAAAATCTTCAGCCACTCTGGAAGTTGAGCCACGCTGCAGTGGTGTCACTACAAAAACAGCTTTAAAATCCTTGCCAGCCACACCCCCAGTGTCACCCAGCCACAAACAACCCTCACACAAAGAACCTGTTTCTCCTCACTCCCCAAACCCCCCCAAAAACCCCAGGTTCACTCACACATGGGGGTCCTTGCACCTCCACTTGTTCTCGTGCAGCTCGTACACGTGGATGGCGGGCTCCACACACTCCATGGTGAACTTGGTGTTGTCAACCTGGGGTGGGACACACAAACAGCTCCTCAGCACCCCAAGAGAGGAAATTAACCCCTAATCAATTTGTAAAAACAGAGGATTTTACACTCATCACCGTTCCACCCTCAAACAGCCACACTGAAGCTGCCAACATCTGTCCCAGCAGCGAGGAGGCAAAGCCCTGCTGGTGACATTAAAGACAAGATTTAAGTTGCTCAAGGGGGGCTGGAGGCAGGACTTTGCCCCCTGAACATGCAGAGAAGGGCTCCAGTTCCTCTGAGGTGGCAGAGAGCTCACCACAGTCTCTCTGTGGGTTTCCTTCTCTGCTCTCTGTATCTCTGTACCTCTTCCCCAGAGCATCTGGACGGGAGGAGAAAATGAACTGCTCATCCAAGGAGCCAGAGAACAGCATTTCCATGGGCCAGCACCAGGGTTGGAGCACAAAAGGGAGAGAGGGGAAGGAAAATTTTACAGAAGGGGGTGAGGGGAAGGAAGGTTTGACAGAAGGGGTGAGGGGAAGGAAGGTTTTACCATGATGAGCGCCGTGTCCGTGAAACCCTCGGCAATCCTGGAGGCCACTTTCTCTGCAACCTGGTTGGGGCTGCAGGGGGAGGGAAAAGCAACTGAGTTAGGGGAGCCACGAGTTTCAGCTGAAAGCAGCAGGAAATGAGCTCAGAGAGCTGTGAGAGGAACCCTGGGGGCTTGCAAAGAGGAACAAGGTAAGGAGCTGGTGCCACAGCTCACAGGAGGCTCTGCAGCACCGACTGGAGCTCAGCTCTGCTCAGGGAATGCCTGTGGAATCAACATTTGCTTCCTATCTTCTTCCCCCAGACCAAAGACTCTGACAGGTATTTAAAAAAGAAGGGTTTTCTCCTCAGTCTGCACTGGAAATTTGTCCAGATCATCCTTGCAAACCTTTCCCAGGTTTCAAAGGTGACAGTCTCTGTGTGGTGCCAATGACAATCTCTGTGTGGTGCCAGCCACCTTCAGAAATTAAACTGAAGTTTAAAAAACACAGCAAGCCTGTGATATTCTTTCAAACCTCAAACAGAACAAACTGTGTCTTCTCCTCAAAAATGTGTCCAGCAGATTTATTTCCTTTGCAAGGAAGGACAAATAATGCCTTTATCCCTGTTAGATACCTTAGAAATCACAAATTTTACTTAAAAAACACACTTGAGTCTGAATAAACACTAACAAAGAACTGGAATCAGATCACAATGGAATGGTTTGGGTTGGAAGAGACCTTAAAGATCCTTTCACTCCACCCCCTGCCACGGGCAGGGACACCTTCCACTATCCCAGGCTGCTCCAAGCCCCATCCAACCTGGCCTGGAGCACTTCCAGGGAACATGGAATAATGCTTTAAACAAGTTGTTCTTACTCTCTTTAGTCCCAATCCTTGATTTGTGGGGAAAACATGGGGTGCACAGATCTAAAACTAAACTGTGGCTCCACAGGAAGATTCCTTCTTGCTCATTGAATAATCTGAGTCAGCCAGCAGGGAAAAAAATGACTAATCCTGGGGAAAAGAAGTGATAAATAAGAAATATCACTGCTTGACTTCCTTCTGAAGGAAGAGGAGTAAGAGAATGCTTGGAAAAAACTCAAGAGGTAATTAAGAATTAGGAAGAATGAGGTCAGTTCTGACTTTCCCTAAGACACTGAGAGGCGTCAGAGCTCACCAGATCCATACTGCACAAGCAAACACTCTGCAAAATTTTGGCTATTTCCCTGACAACTGCAATTCAAGTGGCTGGCACTGCTTCAAAGAATGGCCTTTTATAGCATCCCCAGAAGAGCAGGGATTGTGCAAAGCCTGGAGTTTCTGCACCTGAACAAAGGCCACATCCCACAGCCCCACGGAGACAATGTGGAAGCAGCTGACACTTGTCAAAGGGAATCCACATGCCTGATTTATGGGGATGATTTGTGCTGGCACAGTCCAAAGTACAACTTAAAAGAGCAAACAGAAGGAAATATTGGCCCAACACACCTGGCATCTTTCACACGTTCGTTGGCCTGGTAATATCCAGCTATCACATAGCTGTTCTCCTTGCACCAGGAGTCAATCTGGAAAAGCAAAGGGAACAATCAATCCTTGGGGGAAAAAAAAAACAAAACAACCCCCAGGATGAAGGAAATCTCATGGCTGGCCTGTAAATAAACCAGCATTGCTACAACTCTTGGTTCTTTAAATAAATCCTACATTTAAATAAATCCTATTCTTTAAATAAATCCGTATTATGTCTATCTCGTGCACAGTGGGGTTGATTGAAGAGGGATGGAGAAACTCAATGGAGCATTTGGAGAATGATGGAAAACATGAAGCCAGTGGAGCAGAAGAGCTGTCTCAGTCAAAGCCTGGCCTAAATTTGAGTGACAGGACTATTAAACACTGCTTGGGAGAGGGTTTGGTCTCACCCAGGGAGGGTTGGGGTGGTTTTCTAACACAGGGATTCAGAGAATATTCCCCACATGGGTGTGTGATTTCCCTGTCCTTTCAAAAACACCTTCTGGGTTTTTCCTTCTCATGCACCATTTCTAAGTTAAAATGCAACCATTTTTGGCCTTCATTAGGAAATAAAGCTTGAAGTGAAAGGTAAATGTGAGGCTGAAGTTTGTCCCATTTCCCACCTTTTCAACCCAAAGGGTTTTGAGCTAAAACAGTTTTCCTTGGAGAGTTCTTCCCTGTTTAACATGTCTATGTAAATGCTGAAACACATGAGGTTTTTCGCATGCAATTTCCACAACTTTTGATTTACACAAGTGTGAAAATTCAGGTGGCTTTGTTGGTGGTTGCTTTTTAATTAATTGAGTTTCAACACCACTGTTCTTTCTGCTTTAAACTGGGTCTGAATTCCTCCTGCTGAGTCTGTCTTGGAAAATATCTATCTATAGATATGATATCTATATATATATAATGTTTCTCTTTAGAATTGAGGGTAGCAAGTCAGCAAAATACAAAGCCCTGAAAGACAGAAGGGGAGAAAACAGCTCGAATTTTCCTTTGCAGTCCCTAGAGAGCACGGCCTCAAAAAACCCTCCCCAGCTCTATTAAAATAGAGTCCAAAAATACATCTGGTGCTGACCTGTCACATCCTGGAAGTCCAATCAATCTCCTTTTCAGCAATAATTGTAGTATTAGGCTGCATAACCAACCAAACAAAACAGCCATGTGAATAATCCAAGGGATGACATGGATTTAAGTGATGAAAAAAAAAAAAAAAGCTGTGCAGCCCTGCTAGAGCTGCTGTTTCAATTACAAACCCATTTTGAGGGCTTAGGACTCTGGTTTTAATTGTTAGTGGCTTGAAAGCTTGGCATTAGAGCCAGCAGCCCAGACACTAAAATTAATAAAAATAATCATATTGATATAAAAAAGGTCCATCCATTTAAAAATGAAAAACCTCACTCCTAAATCCATTTTTGTTCTGCACTGAAAATTGCCTTCAAAAGAAAAAAAAAGAAGAGAATGACTTTAAGTTCTTAGTTTCTTAATTGGTAATTAAAAAATGCTTCTGCCTAGGAAAAACAAAAAAAAAAAAAGGGAAAAAAAAGATGTTTTTGGAATGAAAGCTGCAATTTGCAAACACTTTCCAACCACAGCACTGTCACCACAGGTATCCTCCAGCAATTAGCTCCTGATATTTTTAGTCATGTCCAGCTCTGCCAAGGAAAAATCCAAAGTGGTTCTGCTTTGCTGCAGCACCCAAGAGATGCCTGGGGGTCTGGGAGGAGGAGGAGGAGGAGGAAGAGGAGGAAGAGCACCAGGCATGTGAAGGGAGAGGGAAGTGCTCCTTGCTTTCTCCTTTTTTAAGCTGTGGCTGCAAACCCACATCAATTAGCTGAGAAATCCAAGGGCCCATGTGAAACTTAATTCACTTTTTCTTCCTGACTTTGTCTCTGGGAAAGGTTTCAAAGTGCAAATGAAACACAGCAGCTTCTGCTCTGTCCTCTGCAGCTACAGGTTTGGGGCAAGCAGAGAATTAGGGAATATCCTGAGCTGGAAAGGGATCATCAGCCCAACTCCCTGGCCCTGCAGTGACATCCCAACAATGCCACCCTGTCCCTGAGAGCTCCTGGAGCAGCTTTGGGAATGTCATCATTCCCTGAGGAATTCAGTGCTCCCCACCCTCTGGATGAGGAAGCTTTTCTGAAAAACCTTTTTCCCCCACCCCACCCAGCCCTGCCCTGGCACAGCTCCGTGTCTGTTTGGGTTTTGTTCATTCCTTGCACCCTCTGCAAGTTTTAGGAGGCAAAGCCCTCAAGTTTGGAAGGGCATCCTCTATTTCCAGATGAAATCTGGAGATTTGGGCTCCCATTTAATGTTCTGGGATGAGTCAGGTCAAAGAGGAGGAGGTGAAATTTGTGGGGTTGGTTCTAAAAACCCTCACAGAACCAGCAATAACTGAACTGGAGGAGAAGCAGACCCCACAAAATCCTGCCAGAGCTGTGAAATCCTCGGCAAAGGAGGTGCTTGGTCACAAACATTGACTTGAACCACACTGCTCTCCCTGATTTGTTCAGAATCCACAGGTCAGGTTGTACAGAAGATGTGGAATCACCTCCTTCCAGCCTTTTCCAAGATCAAATCCAATTTTCCCAGCTGCTCTGAGAGGATTTATTGACACCTTTGCTTTGTTTAAACCAAGAACGGCAGCAAAAGTCAAATTCTGTGTTTTAAAGGTTCACAGGGGTCCCCCAACGTGGCTGTGAACCACAGGGAGCTGTAACAAATCCTAATTAATATGGGAAACACCAGGAGTTTCCAATCTTTACCTTTCTGTACCAAAAATTGAGAGTAAAGAAGGAAAATGCTGCCATGGCTTTGGCTCCAGAATAATTTTCTTCCTGTAGATGTTGCAAGAATCAGGATTTATTTCCTAATAATCTGATCCTGCAGCAAGATCTACACTCAAAAGCTGCACTGAAGGCCTGAAGTTAACAAAAATTCACTGCCACAACTCTGCAGAAAGACATTTAATCCCACTTTAATAAAAACTCTACACAGAATTTATCACATACACTATTCCACACCTCACCAGCAACTTCCATTTGCTCATTCCCAGAGGAAAAATAAATTCTTGCTGTTCTAAAAGGTGAAAAATCAAGCCCCGCCTACATTAAACAATTATACACAGGATTATTCCATGAGGAAAACATGAGGAAAAATGATTCCTGTCGTGCACACAGTGCTGTGCCACTCCTACACTGCTGTAAATATATTTAAAATGATAAATTTTGTGTGTTCCACAGCAAAATTAAATGGTCAGGGCTCAGGCTCAGCTCCTGCCCCTGTGCCTCTGGCTGCACTTCAGCATTTCCAGGCTTCAGAAAGAAGTCAACATTCCCATGGCATCATCTCAGCCGGGGGAAAACGCAATTTATTTACAAAAGAATCTTTTCTGGATGAAAAAGGAATATAAACTGAAGGAAACATTAAAGCCAAGGAGGCTGGAGGAAACAGAAATTAGTTGTTTTTCAAGATACCAAAGAGGGACGGATTTGCTCCTGCTCATAATCATCTAATCATGGAATCATGAGGACGTTGGAGGGGACCTTAAAGCCCATCCAGTGCCATGGGCAAGGACACCTCCCACTGTCCCAGGTGCTCCAAGCCCTGTCCAGCCTGGCCTTGGACACTCCCAGGGATCCAGGGGCAGCCACAGCTTCTCTGGGCACCCTGTGCCAGGGCCTCACACCTTCCCAGGGAACAATTCCTTTCCAAATCCCACCTAACCCTGCCCTCTGGCACTGGGAAGCCTTTCCCTGTGTCCTGTTCCTCCATCCCTTGTCACAAGTCCCTCTCCAGCTCCCCTGGAGCCCTTTAGGCCCTGGAAGGGGCTCTGAGATTTCCCTGGATGCTTCTTCTCTCCAGGTGAGCACGCCCAGCTCTCCCAGCCTGGCTCACAGCACAGTTATTCCAGCCCTTGGAGCATCTCCATGGGCACTCCGGACTCGCTCCAGCATCCCCGCGACCCCCGGCCGTGCAAACACCTCCTTCCCCCCCGCCACGAACTGCCAGG
>VZRZ01000469.1:21447-43505 GCA_013398175.1 Climacteris rufus
GCCGCCTTTGCGACAGCGTCTTGGGGTGGGTTTGGGATGTGGGGAGGGCAGGAAGGATCCGCTTAAATATCCATGGGATGGGGGGTACGGGGCCGGTGTGTGAGGGTTGTGTGGTGTAGGTGACAGTAACCCCGTGGAATCGCAGAATCGAACGATGGATGAGGTTGGAAAGCACCTCTGGGATCATCCCATGGAAAAAACCTCTGGGATCATCTCCTGTCATCACCAAGTGACAGGATGGGTTGGGTTGGGTGGGACCTTAGAGCCCATCCAGTGCCACCCCGTGCCATGGGCAGGGACACCTCCCACTATCCACGGTTGGTCCAAGCCCTGTCCAACCTGGCCTTGGGCACTTCCAGGGATGAAGCATCCCGAATAATAAAGGAGGCAGGGTTTCTATAAAAAGGGTAACACCCAGAATTACTTTATTAATGTCACAGTCATGTCTGTTCCCAGCTGTCACACTCATCCCCCTCCCTTCCAAAGACCTGGATGTCCTCTATGCTTTTTCCATCCTGGTTTTTGGCTGGTCCTGGCCTCCAAGCCTTGAATCCTGTGTCCAGTTCTGGGCCACTCACATCAAGAACCTTGAGGGGCTGGAGCGTGTCCAGGGCAAGGAACAGAGCTGGGGAAGGGGCTGGAGCCCCAGAAGGGGCTGAGGGAGCTGGGAAAGCGGCTCAGCCTGGAGCAAAGGACGCTCAGGGGGCAGCAGCTTCCCTGCTGGCTCTGCACAACTCCTGCCAGGAGGGGCAGCCAGGGGGGTCGGGCTCTGCTCCCAGGGAACAGGGACAGGAGGAGAGGGAACGGCCTCAGGCTGGGCCAGGGGAGGCTCAGGTTGGACAGCAGCAGGAATTTCTGCATGGAAAGGGGGCTCAGGCATTGGAACTGCCCAGGGAGGTTTGGAGTCCCCATCCCTGGAGGTGCCCAAGGAAGGCCTGGAGGTGGCACTCAGAGCTCTGGGCTGGTGACAAGGTGGGGATGGGCACCGGTCGCACTCCATGACCTTGGATCTCTTTTCCACTCTCAGCGATCCCGGGATTCCCCGCTGAGCCTCCAGCGGCGTCCGCCCGCATCCCGTGAGCCCCCGCGCGGGGCCGCTCCGGCCGGGCCGCTCGCTGCCCCGCGCTCCCGGCGTGCCCCGCGCTTCCGGCCGCGCCTCCTTCCGCTCCCGCCCGCGGTAGAGGACGGTCGCCAGGTCGTGGGGCCGGGACGGGCCGGGAGGTGACCGGGAGCGGGTGGGAAGGGGCTGGGAGGGAGAACGGGACCCGCTCCGTGACCCTCATCCGCGCCCGGGCTGGCGGGGCCGTGCGGGTTGGGGTGTGAGGGGGCAGCGCTGCGGCCGCGCTCCCCTTCCAGAGGGTCTCAGCGTGTCCGTGCGGGGTCGTGTCGCCGCTGTCGCGACATATCGGGCGGGACTGAGGTGACAGTCAGGGAGGGCAAGGTCAGGGGCCTGCAGCGGAGGCTTGGAGGGGTTCGGAGGGCTTTGGGCTGCGGTGGGGGCACCGAAGGAAAAGGAATCCCGTGTGTGTGGGAATGCGTTGTCTGGGTGCTCGCCCTTCCCTGGGATGTGCCGGGATTGCTCCCTGCTGGGGCGTTGATGCAGCGGGTGTGGGATGTGCTTGGGCTCGGCTCGCTTGGGACTCCTGGAATCTGCCCAGGAATGGATTATCTTGGCATTAAAGCGACCCAGAAGCGTGATTTAATTAAGGGAATGTCCTCTCCTTCGAGTGCAGGAGGTTCGGGTTAAAAGCAGGGAGAGAAAGCCTCATCCAAGTCAATTTTGTCTGGGAATATCCCTTCCAAGGGAAGCCTTGGAGTTTGAGGGCAGGAGGCTGGGGGAAGAAGCAGTGAGAAAGACTCATCCAAATCAATTTAGTGGGAGAACCTCCCTGCAGAGCACAGGGTTTAATCTAAACTCGTGGGAAATGTTCTTGTTTCACCATGCTCCACTGACGTGTTGCTGCCTGGCCCTGCAGGATGTTGGCTTCCAGAGTGTTCAGCCTCGTTGGGAGGAGATCCATCTGCACCTCCCTGTGCCTCAGAGCACATGGACACGGTGGGTCCTGGCTGCTGGGGGGGCAGGGAGGGAATAAAGCAGCTCCTGGAGGGGAGGAGCACAAAAAGCTGCTCTGGGGGGGCTCTGGGTATGAGGAGAATTGGGATGGAGGGGCCCTGGGGAGGTGGCAGGAATCACAGAACCATTGAGGTGGGAAAAGAGCTCCAGGATCAGAGTCCAAGCTGTGCCCCATCCCCACCTTGTCCCCAGCCCAGAGCTCTGAGTGCCACATCCAGGCCTTGGGCATCTCCAGGGATGGGGAGTCCAAACCTCCCTGGGCAGTTCCACAGCCTGAGCACCCTTTCCATGCAGAAATTCCTGCTGCTGTCCAACCTGAGCCTCCCCTGGTGCAATTGGGGCCGTTCCCTCTGCTCCTGTCCCTGTTCCCTGGGAGCAGAGCCCGACCCCCCTGGCTGCCCCTCCTGGCAGGAGCTGTGCAGAGCCAGCAGGGCCCCCTGGGCCTCCTTTGCTCCAGGCTGAGCCCCTCCATCTCTGGAATTGTCCCAGGCTGGGCTGGACAGGGCTTGGAGCACCCTGGGACAGCGGAAGGAGTCCCTGCCCATGGCAGAGGTGGGATGGGATGAGCTTTCAGCTCCCTCCCAACCCACCCCAAACCATTCTGGGGCTCTATTTTTACCCTCTTCACAATCCTTCACCTGGCCATCTTCTCCCTCCTGGGCACTCCTTCACCTTTGTGATCTGTTGTGTTGTGTCATGACCTTTAAGGAGTTCACCTGCTGTCTCTGTGCCCTCAGCTGGCGTGGTGAAGGCAGAGGATTACACCCTGCCAGGCTACGTGGACCGCCGGGACGTGCCCCTGCCCGAGGTGGCCTTTGTGAGGGACCTCTCTGCGCAGCAGAAGGCGCTCAAGGAGAAGGAGAAGGCGGCCTGGAGCGCCCTGTCCGTGGAGGAGAAAGTGGAGTGTAGGTTTGGGGGCTGGCAGGGACCTCAGGGGCAGCAGCAGCACCATCTCTGTGTTCAAACCGTGGTGTGGTTTGGCTGGGAAGGGAGCTGGAAGATCCAAGCTGGCTTTGGATGCTCCAAGGGCTGGGAAAGCCCCAGCTTCTCTGGGCACCCTGTGCCAGGGCCTCCCCACCCTCCCATGGAACAATTCCTTCCCAATATCCCATCTATCCCCACCCTCTGGCAGTGGGAGCCATTCCCTGTGTCCTGTCCCTCCAATCCTCATCCCAAGTCCCTCTCCAGCTCTCCTGGAGCCCCTTTAGGCACTGGAAGAGGCTCTAAGGTCTCTCTGGAAGAGGAGGATCTTCCAGGAAGAGCTTTCTCTTCTCCAGGCTGGACACCCCCAGGGACAGCTTCTAATCCCTGTGTTTTCCCCAGTGTTTTCTCTGCTTTGAGCAGAGTTGATCCATGAAGGAATTTTATGAATTATGATGGAATTCCTTGTATGCACCCAAGTTGTAATCCATGGTTTTTATTCCCAAAATCTTTGCTGCTGTTACAGAACATTAAATGCACCTGATGTGGCCTCTGTTCCAAACCTGAGGTCACACTCACCCGTTCCTTCCTCTTCCAGAAACCAACTAATAATAATTAGATTTAATTTCTTGATTCCCATCTGCTTTAAACAAGGCAGACAAAAATCTCTTCAGTCCAACAACGTGCCATTGTTAGTCCAGCTGAGTGAAAAGAGCCCCAACCACAAAGGTGGATTTGAATGTTAATGACCACTGACCTTGGCATGAACCAAATTCCAGCCCACTAAAGCTCCCCGTGGCTGTTTTGACTTGCAAATAAAACTGCTTCACCTTTTCTAACTTCTTCTGTGGTGTGAAGTGAGAACCTGGTCTGTCAGCAGGTGTCAAGGGTTTAAAACTCTTTGAGGAGTTGCTCAGATGTTCTTGAGCACTCTCCAAACCTTCTGTTGCTTTGGATTTTCAATTCCTGTCACTTGAAAAGCCCTTAGAGCTCGAAACATTCCTGTTGGAATTATTGGTGCTAGGAAGCTTTGGGGTCACTAAGCACACTGGGGATTGGGGGGGGAGAGGAAGGAGAGCTCCCATTTTTCCTTCTTTCAGGTCTGTACTGGAACTTTTGCCCAACTTTAGGATAATCTAGAAAATGGAGACTTAACAGTGATGTGAGAGTGGTCTTGTTGGACTTGGTGTGGGAGAGGGCAGCTAATTCCAAACTAATTAACACCCATCCCCTTTTGGGCAGCTTTAGGCTTTGTTCACCTCCCTCTGCAGAGTTCCAGGTCACCTGCAAATCCCAGGAAAGGTTAAAAGAGAGGATTTTTTGCTTTTTTTCCCCAGTGTATCGGATGAAATTCAACGAGAGCTACGCAGAGATGAACAAAGGGACAAACGAGTGGAAAACCATCCTGGGGGGAGTGTTGTTCTTCCTTGGTGTCACTGGAGTCATCCTCATCTGGCAGAAGCACTTCAGTAAGTAACTCCTGCAGGGAGGGCAGGATCAGGTGCTGCCTGCTGGGAATTCTCTGTGGGCTCAGGATGGTTTAGGGAACAGCCAAAACAGGGATTTCCCAGCAGGAGCTGAAAACTCCATCCTGCAGTTGTAACTTGGAGATCAGTGAGGATGCAGCATAAATATTCAGGAATTTGATTCAGAGAGAGGGAGTGGAGCTTTGGGAGGAGAGGAAATGGAAGGGAATGAGGGGTGAGACTCCTGATCCCAGAGCTTCCCCTCTGTGCTGCCTGAAAAGCTTTTGCTGCCCTGGTAGGGAATGTTTGGGTTTCTGCCATGGTTGGCTGCTTTCCCAGCTAAGGATCCGACCTCAAGGGAGCCTCCAGCTGCTGGGAGGCAGAGCAGCAGTTAAATGAGCTGCTCCCTGCCTCGAGGCTCCCAAAAAAAGGCAAGCAGGAAGCTGTTGTCTTGGAACAGGCCTTCAGTGATGCAGGGAACTGCTGGAGAGTCCATGTGGGAATGTGGTCTGAGCTGGCTGCTGCAGCAGCTGCGTGGAGGGAGTGGAGGTTTGGACAGATCCCAGAGTCACAGGCTGGTTGGGGTTGGCAGGGATCCTGAAGATGATCCCATTCCAACCCTTCCCCACGGGCAGGGACACTTCCCACTACCCCAGGGTGCTCCCAGCCCCGTCCAACCTGGCCTTGGACACTTCCAGGGATTGGGCAGCCCCAGCTTCTCTGGGCACCTGCTCCAGTGGGATAACTTCAGGGGGAAAAACCCCTTTTATTAATGAAATTTACCCCTTAATTCCCAACTTGCTCATTTGGCATGAGGACATAACCTCCCCTTCCCACCTTGCAGTGTACGGCCCCATCCCTCACACCTTCTCCGAGGACTGGCTGGCAGCACAGACCAAGAGGATGTTGGACATGAGGGCAAACCCTGTGGAGGGCATCTCAGCCCACTGGGATTATGACAAGAATGAATGGAAGAAATAAAGCAACTCAGTGGAACCTGCTCTGCTTGACTACGAAATGATTCCATCACCTGTATGTGACCTCGTTGCTTGTTGTACTGGAACACCCTCTCCACCTCCAGAAATGCTAATAAATGTCTGGTTAACTTGAGAGGAGCCTCTTCCTGGTCTCTGGGTGTGTTTGTTGGGGTGGCAGATTGGGTTCCTGAACAAGATTTGGCTCCTGGCTTCATTTTTGCAGGGCTAAGAAAGCTGCTGCCAAATTGCTGCCTTCAGCTAAGCTGGTGTGCCCTGGACTCTGCAGATTTTTGGTGTAAAAATGCCCCTTTGAAGACCAAACCAAGCCTGGAGCTCTTGTCCTGATGACAAGAAATTTGATGTTGTGGTTTAGGAGCTCTGGTGGGGTCTCAGCCACTTCCTGGTCCCCCTTTCCCTTCCACTCAGAAATTTGGGGAAGGTTTTTAAGGTGAGATAATTGGGTGGGAGTTAAGCCATGAGCTCCCCTTCCTGAAACTGGAAAATCCCTTCAGTGAGAAATTTCTCTCTGAGATGCTGAGAAGGATGAGGGTGACAATTCCAGGCTGGCAATGGCTGGAATTTTGCTTTTCCCTTTGCTCAGCTCCTGCCTCTGGTGGGACCACCCTGGGTGAGGGACACGGAGCTGCCAGGGGTTGGTGCCTGGAAAATTGGGGTTTTGCAGCAAATGCTGGGGTTTCAGTGCAGCATTGCTGGCATGAGGGAGTTGTTCCTCCCAGGGCTGTCCTGCCCAAAAGGCTGTGGGAGCCCAGGAGAGAAACCTGAGCCTTGCCACGACCCTGGATTTTTATTTCACCCTCCCTGCCTGGCACCAGCCACTCTGTGTTTGTTCCTTTGCCCTCCAGAGCAGCAGCAGGAGCTGCTGGAGCTGCCTGCAGGTGAGCTGAGTGTGCCAGGGCTCTGCTTGCTCCCCTCCTGGCACCTTTCCTTCCCTTCCTCCTGCTCTTGGCAGAGGGAGGGATCAGATCTCCCCATCCTGTCTGGGATTTTGGGGGGTTTATTTGCAGGTAACCTTGGAGACCGAGGAACCACCCAAATCCTGATCCTGGGCAGAGCAGATCCATGGGGAGTGGAATGAGCAAGGTACAGGGGGACAGTGGGTGCTGGCCAGCACATCCTCCTTTTCTGCAGCCCATGGAGGCACTTCCACAATTCCCTAAATGCAGCTGCTGGCATCTCCCCTTTCCCAAACCCCTTGGAGTCTCCAAGCACTGGAGAAAACAAGAAAACAAACAGGATTTCTCTCCAGTGTCAGGGAGGTGACAGCTGGCATTCAGTGCTGCCCCTGGGGTGCTAAAGGCGTGGAATTGTCATCCTTAGGGCTGGCAGGGATTCCTGCAGGGAAATTCCCCCCTTGCCACCCTCAGGATGTGCCCCAGCAGTGGGGGAAGTGTGGTCTCAGTGCTGCCTGTTCCTCCAGGCTGGCAGAGAGGATCCATTTCTGTCTCTGTCCTTAAATAACCACTTGGAATGTGAGTCCTGCAGGTTAAAATTAGACTCTGGGACAACAACAGAGAGATCAGCTCAGGGCAGAGTCCCTCTGCACGGCTCTGATGTGGTTTAACACCCGGGTTTCCCCCTCTGCAGACACAGCCTGACCAGCAAAGTGGCTTTTACAGCCACCAAACCCTCCTGGGGAGCCCAGGCTGTTGTAGCCAAGGCTGGGTTGGTGCAGATACCTTTGTAGGATCTGATTTTGGACTCTGTGAGAGGCAGGGCTTGGCATCCCCCTCCAAGTGGTCACAGTTTGTGCAGTGCTGAATCCACGTGTTTGCACCCAGCAATGGGCTGGGGTTCAGCTGGATGTGACCCAGTTGAAAATCCTTCCTCAGCCTTCTCCAACCCTTCTTCTGCCAGGTGGGCACCAGCAAGTCCAGCTCAGCATCAGCTCTTCCCTTCTGTGCCCCTGGAAAATGCCCTGAAACCCTCTGAGCTGCTCCTTTTCTCCTTCATAACCCTGCAGGAGACCAACTCTGCAGCCTTGACATCTCTTAACTGCGATAAATAGGAATATTGCCATAAATAGCTCGTGTCCATCCATCCCCAGCTGGCAGATGCAACCTTGGAAACTCTCCAGGACCAACTCCAAGCCCTTCCCATTTCAGTGCTGAGTTTTCATGAGCTCTGCCCTCCTGAGGGGTTGGGGATGGTGCTTGGATCAGCTTTTCCTGGTGGTTCATGGAGATTTTCCATGGATTTGGGCGCTTGCCTGGGGAGTCCTGCTGGAACCAGAGCTGCAGCTTGTTGCTCCCACCACACTGGGTGCTCCTTGTTCCTGGTTCATCTGAACTCTCTCTCCTTTTTGTCACCTCCCAGATTGTTCCTGGTCTCTACCTGGGGAATATCCGTGGTAAGTGCCTTTCCCTGCCTCTCCATGGGATCCCTGGGCAGCTGGCAGGGCTGCAGGACTCCCTGCTCCCTGTCCTTGGGAGCTCCATGTGCCAATGACTGAGAATCTCAGCATCTTCCAGACACCCAAAGCCACCCCAAATCCCCATCCCAATGGCCAGTGATCCCATGCAGCTAAAGCCCAGGAACGGGATGTCCTGGGAAGCTGTGGGCACCAGGAAATTCATGGCATGTCTGGAAATGTCCTCAGCAGCGAGGGCACAGCAGCCCCTTTCTGAACTACCAGCATAATTTGGGATTTTGGGGATGGCTTTAAGAGCCTGCTGAGTACCAGCAAATCCAAGGGGGATTTTGCTTTTAGGGAGACGTCCAGTGCAGGGCTGTGGGACGAGAGGCAGCAGGAGGGGCTGCAGTGGGGGTCAGGGGATGGCTGGGGGGTGCATGATCCCGGGAGGATTCCCGTGTTGCTCCCGTTCCCAGACTCGGAGAACCACGAACAGCTGCTGAGGGAGGGCGTGACCCACATCCTGTCCGTCCACAACCGCGCCCGGCCCGTGCTGGAGGTCAGTGCCCGGCTNTGACCTGTTTTACCTTCTACAGGAGGCTTTGCTGGGGTTATGGGCTGACTGATGGGTCTGACCCGCAGCCAAGATCTCTTGGAGATTAGACAGCAAACAGGAGTTTGGCTCTGCAACGACATCTCCCTGTCTGATCAAATGTTTCATCAGAGTAAACACATTCCTATTCTCTTTACCCATAGGTTTATTTGTACAGAATAAGGTGAAGAACCAATAATCCTTCAAAGCCTCTCTTTCCCTTCCAAGTATTTTCATCTTCTGCTGGCGCGGGGAGCAGCAGCGCTGCCTTCACCCCGATTTGCACCGCGCGATGCTGCCCGGCACCCAGAGGGTGTTTTGGGCTCACGGGCAGCGCTCGGGGGTTTTTGGGGCGCGGCCGTGCCCGGTGCTGCCGGGGGGTCCCCGCGAGAGGGCGGCGGCGCCCCGCGGATGGAGCCCGGAGGGGACGGAACGCGGAGGGAGCGCTCCGGGACCGGGCACTGCCCGCTCGGTGCCCCCCATCCCCGCCCCGCTGATCCCCGAGCTGATCATCCCTCGGGGTGTCGGCGGGGAAACTGAGGCAGGGCGGAGCTGCTGGAACGGTCCCGTCTGCCAGGGGCAGGAGCAGGTTGGGTTCAGGGCTGGGTGAGGAGGGAAGGGCTGGGTACCTGGTGGGAGCTGGGTAATGGGGTGGGCACGGCCGTGGGGTGAGGGGGAAAATCCTACAGGTCGTTTTATCACAGAATCCTAGCGTGGTTTGGGTGGGAAGGGATCTTAAAGCTTTTCTCATCCCACCCCTGCCGTGGGCAGGGACATTTCCACTGTCCCAGGCTGCTCCAACCTGGCCTTGGGCACTGCCAGGGATGGGGCAGCCACAGCTTCTCTGGGCACCCTGTGCCAGGGCCTCCCCACCCTCCCAGGGAACAGTTCCTTCCCAAATCCCACCTAACCCTGCCCTGTGTCAGTGGGAAGCCTTTCCCTGTATCCTGTCCCTCCAGTCCTCATCCCAAATTCCTCTCCAGCTCTCCTGGAGCCCCTTTAGGCACTGGAAAGGACTATAAGCTCTCCCTGGAGCTTCTCCTCTCCAGGTGAGCACCTCCAGCTCTCCCATCCTGGCTCCAGCCCTGGACCATCTCCACGGGCACCTCTGGATCGCTCCAACACCTCCACATCCTCGTGCTGCGGGTGCTTCATCCCTGTTCCAAATCCCAAAGAAGCTGCAGATCAGGAACCGGCTCATCCTTTCGGGGCCACCGCGGGGATGGAGCCCCAAGAAAACCCCAGGCAGAGTCTTTCCCCTCCCGAGGCGCTGAGTAACGAGGAGCGGGGAGAGAAAGAAGGGGAGGACGAACACCTCGGGGCCGGGCTGGGGAGCTCGGGGCTCGGCCAGACGGGCAGCAAAGCTCCCGGAGCGCTGGCAGCGGCAGCAGAGCGGTGGAAAGGAGAAGCGGAACGGCCGCTGGGTTGAGCAATGTGTCAATCCCGGCCCCGGTGCCGCCACCGCAAAGCCCAGCGCCGCTCCCGGCCGGGGGACACGGGCACAGCCAGCCCCGGGGGGAAGGGGGAGCCGGTTGTGCAGCGGCTTTGGGGGGTTTTGGGGTGAGTTGAGGTCGTTTTGGCTGCTCCAAGGTGGGTTTGGTGGCCTGGTGGCTCTTCCCAGTGTGGGAGGTTGGGGTGGCACCACCAGGGAGGCGTGGATGGATGAGGGATGCATGGGAGAGCCTGGCCACGCTCATCCTTGCAACAGAGCTTATTGCAGCACAGAGTGATCCCTGTGTCCATCCCACTCTGCCCTTCCTTCCTTCAATAATCCACTTTTCCCACCCTCCTGGGTTGGAGGGTTGGGCTGCATGAACCAGGGGAGGACCTGATGGAGATGGAGCAACCCCTGGAGCTCTGGCTGCAGGATTTCCCCCCTTTTTTTGCTAAGAAAGGATGAAAAAACCCTGCAACCCCTCAGCTAAAAAGGATCTAAATTTAGCTCTGGGCAGGGAGGATCGAGGAAGCGACGTTTTAAGGAGAGGAAAGTGATCTGACCTAGGCCAGCAGGCAGCACATGATTTATGGGGTATTAAAAGCACGGGGAGGAAATAACTCATTGATGAGAGTGACTTTGTCAGTGCATGTTCACACACGCCTTCCTGGTGGAGTTTGGGGCCTGGAAAAGGGCTGGCTCCGTTTTGGGGGGCTCCTGAGCATTTTGGGTGCCCCCACAGCCTGGCCCAGCCTCTGGGATGCAGTGGGAGGAATAACCTGGGTTGGGATGGATGCACCCATCCCCTGGAGTGGAGCAGACCCCAAAGGGGTTTTCAGCTTTTCCCTCCCCTCAGGGTCAGCTGGGGAAGGGCAAAAGAGAGAAAATGGAAGATTTTATGCTTCTGGGAGGTATTTTATTGCTATTTTATTTTGTATTGCAGGACATGACCTATCTGTGTATCTCAGCCTCAGATTCATCCAGTGAGAACCTGTGAGTCTTTTCCCATCCTTTTGCCTCCCAGCATTGCCTGCTGGCTGTTGTTGGTCAATAAAAGCTCAGGGTCTGTAGGATGAAGGTTTAGTCCATTCATGCTGTGAAATTTCATAGAAATCCTGAGCTTCTCAGAAGCTGGGGTTCACTTCTCTGTGGTAAATACCATTTCAGGACTTAAAATCCATTTTTGTGGGTGTTTGCAGTCAGTTTAGTTTTTTGTCAAATTTCAGAATTATTCCACTGGGCAGCGCTGAAATTTGGAGGGTTAGAAAGATGATTTGTGTCAGTCCTCCAGGCATTTTTTTTTCTGGAAAGAGAAATATAGGATTTATTAAAATTGCCATTTTTTTCACCCTATAAAGCACAGGTGCTCCTAAGTCTTGGAAGGATGGGTTGGAGATGAAGCTGGTGAGAGGTGCTGGGAGGATTTTGTGGGATGCTGCTGCTGCTCTGGGTGATTATCCATAAATTCATTATCCATAAATCCATTTCAGCCAGCAAATGGGCAACTCCAGGGGATTTTTCTCCCCTAAACCAACCTTAAAAATCATCAAAACTTCACACACAGGGACCTGACTGAGCCCTGCCTGGGAGCAGCAGTGCCCAGGGCTGGGATTCTGCTTGCTCATGCTCCCTCTGAGCGGAAAGAGAAGCTTTACAAGAAAACCCTGCCTCAGCAAGAACTGGGATTTTTGGGTGTTATTTTTTCCCCTTCGCTCATTTCTTTGTGGTGTGTCTACAAAAGGGAAAAAAAAAAAAAAAAAAGAGATAAGGCTGCCTGCAGGAAGGAAGAGTTATTCAAGAAACTATTTTCTGCTTGTCAGTTTATGCCTTGGATTTCACAATCTGGGTGAACTTTGTGTGCTGCTTGTGATTGGGGAGCTCAGTGGCCACTCTGCTCTCTGATCCCACGCTCTTGAGGCTGGAAAAGCACAGGGAGAGCTTCCCTCTGGCTGCCAGGGGAAAAACCCCCCTGGAGGGGGTGAGGATGGATGGGGTGGCTCAGGGGCTCCCTTTGGGATGGGTGGGGAGAGGGAGGGAGGCACGAGCATATGCTTGCAAGGAGAGAACGTTCCTGCTGCTTCTCCCGAGGGGATGAAGGGCAGGAGTGGCATCTGCAGAGCTTGGAGCTGTGTGGGCAGCAGCTGCAGGCCCTGGGGTTTGCTCTGAGATCTGTAGGACAAGAGGAAATTCCCTGGGCTAAGCAGGGAAAGACTCCCAATGATGCTGTGGTGGTGGAGGAGGAAGACCATGGGTGAAGATCGTTGCACTGACTTCTCCTTGCAGGAATGAGAGGCTCAGTATTTTCAGTCTGAGCACTGTCACAGACTCCCTGATGTCTCCCCCTGTCCCTGGGCAGCAGAACTCCCTGCTATCCCTGAATAAATCCATCCTCAGTTGGCTCAGAATGTTCCAGGACAGGGTGAAGAGCTCCCTTTTCCAGGGGCTAGAAGGGATGGAGGAGATTCTGGAGAATTCCCAGAGGGAATCAGCTCCCTTGGCAAGGAGCACAGTGGGAATAAATGTGGGAGGTTGTGCCTTGGCTTCTGAGAAATCAGGAAGGCTGTGTGGGCTCACGCCCACCTCGTCACGAGGAGCCAGAGGAAGTCCAGCACTGCAGCAGGGCTGCTGCCAAAGGGACCCTCTTCTCCTCTGGAAAACTCAGGGCTGGGTGCTCAGGGACTCCAGCAGCAGCACAAGTGACCAGAATTAGGTTTTCTGCCTCAAAACTGCCCCAGGGCTCAGTGTGGTGCTGAGGGTGGATAGGGATGGGCAGGTTTTGTTGGAAGGAGCTGAACTCCTGGCTCAGAGTGGGATCTGAGCGACACAACAGCTCCTGGAATCCCCTGCAGTGCTGAGCAGTGCTGAGCAGTGAACCTGCCATGAGCACCCAGCTCCATCCCATCCATTCACATGGAATTGGTGATCCTGGTGACCCCCAGGGAGCCCTGGCTCCAGCCTGCCCTGTTTTGCTGTGAAATGCTTAGGTTTGGGTGAATGTGCTCCCTGTGCTGTGCCAGCAGCTCCTGGCTGTGCTTTGGGAATCCATGGACACTTCTCTGTGCCCTCCCATGGGTGGGAAGGGGACCTGCAGGCAAAATGACTCAGGAGCCACTTTCCCCCTGCCCTCTTCCCCTTCCCGTCTTTCCCCTGGAGGGAAGGAGGAGTTTTTTGGGGAATGCCTCCCTCTCCCTGCAGCCTGTGCCCCTGGGGCCCTGCTGAGCTGCTTGGTGTGGTGGCCTCTCCCTCAATCCCTGATTCCTCAGGCAGCAGGGAATGCCCTGGGAAGTTCCCAGGTCATTTCCTTCCCCTGGCAGAGGAAGGATCTCTGCTCCCACACCGCGCTGGTGGCCTCAGGGTGGTTGGAAATCCTTGGGGGTGACACTGCTGCTGTTCCTGGTGCCTCACAGGGATGCACAGCCCTCCCTGCTCACCTCGTGCCTCTCTCCTCGCAGGCTGCAGCATTTTAGGGAGTGCATCCAGTTCATCCACGAGTGCCGGCTCGGAGGGGGAGGCTGCCTGGTGCACTGGTGAGAGCTCCTGTCCTCTGGGAGGTGGGGGTGGGCTCCCTAAAAGTGTCCTGGGTGTCTTGGAGAGGGCAGGGAGGAGAGGAGGGCACCAGGAGCAGTGGGAGGGTCATGGGAAGGTCTCCACCCCCGTGGGGATGGGTGGATGCTGAACATCCCTGGGGGCAGCCTGAGCATCCCTGGGTGCACCTGAACATCCCTGGGTGCACCTGAACATCCCTGGGTGCACCTGAACATCCCTGGGTGCACCTGAACATCCCTGGGTGCACCTGAACATCCCTGGGTGCACCTGAACATCCCTGGGTGCACCTGAACATCCCTGGGTGCACCTGAACATCCCTGGGTGCACCTGAACATCCCTGGGTGCACCTGAACATCCCTGGGTGCACCTGAACATCCCTGGGTGCACCTGAACATCCCTGGGTGCACCTGAACATCCCTGGGTGCACCTGAACATCCCTGGGTGCACCTGAACATCCCTGGGTGCACCTGAACATCCCTGGGTGCACCTGAACATCCCTGGGTGCACCTGAACATCCCTGGGTGCACCTGAACATCCCTGGGTGCACCTGAACATCCCTGGGTGCACCTGAACATCCCTGGGTGCACCTGAACATCCCTGGGTGCACCTGAACATCCCTGGGTGCACCTGAACATCCCTGGGTGCACCTGAACATCCCTGGGTGCACCTGAACATCCCTGGGTGCACCTGAACATCCCTGGGTGCACCTGAACATCCCTGGGTGCACCTGAACATCCCTGGGTGCACCTGAGCATCCCTGGGTGCAACCTGAGCATCCCAGAGGCGCGGCAGCTTGAGGGGGTGCCAGCAGCGCTGAGAGAGTGCGAGAGCTCCTCACCCCTCGCATCCCATGCCCAGGGAGCGCTGTTAGCACGGGAGCCGCATCCCCGGGGCGATTCCTGCGGGATCCCTCCCTCTGACGCGGCTCCCCCGCCGCAGCCTGGCCGGGGTGTCCCGCAGCAGCACCATCGTGCTGGCATACCTGATGGCAGTGACCGAGCTGGGCTGGCAGAGCTGCCTGGCTGCCACCCAGGCCGTGCGCCCCCACGCCAGCCCCAACCCCGGCTTCCAGCGGCAGCTGCAGGAATTCCAGAGGACTTTGCTCCCGGAGGTAGGAGCCGGCCCTAAATCCCTTCACCCGCATCTTGCAGGGCTTTTCTGGCAGGCACGGCCCCTTTGCATGCAGAGCCAGCTGTTTGCCCCATCTGGTTTTTGGGGATGTCGTTTATTACCTGGGGATTTGGGGGGTTGCATGCCAAAAAAAAAAGAAATAGGGAAAAAAAAAAAGAAGAGGTGTCTCGGTATTATGGAGGGCACTTAAAAACGCTCTTTAAAATGTTAAAATTCGAATCCCACAGCTGTTTCCTCGAGGGTTCAGTGAGGACACAGAGGGAGGGACCAGAGAGCAGCTTCTCCCCTGGGGAGCTCGGGAAGGAGCTGGGCTGATTCCAGGGAATGAGCACAGCGGGAGCTGGGGGCAGAACGGGGCAGAGGAGAGGGAGGAAGGCTCCTGAGAGGAGTTTTGGGATGTCTGGGTGTGCTTGGATCTGCCAGGGCTCCCTGCTCTGAGAGGCAGGTGACAGGCAGGAGCCAGCATGGGTGGAGAAATCTCCTCTTTTCTCCCCAAAACGCCGGGAGCAGCAGGTTTGGGGAGAGCAGAAGCTGTGGCTGGCCCTGTTCCCATCCCGTGCAGGGGAGGGAGGATGGAGCAGAGCCGAGCTGGGAATGACAGCGGCGCTTCTGACCGGGAGAGCACTGGGTGCAGATATCAGAGCTGCACTTTTGACCTGGAAAGCCTTCGAAAGCAAAGGGAAAGGCCTTTGAAGGTAAAGGGAAAGGCCTTTAAAAGCACAGCTCCCACCTGGCTCTCCAGCTGCCTCCAGCCTCCCAGCCTGGACTCTGCTCCTTCACCCAGCCCTGGGGTCCCAAAATGCTCACGGGACACAGATGGAGCTCTGCAAGGAAACAGCAACCCCAGACAGGGCTCTCACAGCCCCTCTCACCCCTAAACTCGGCCCCCACCCTCCTCTGCAGCCACGAGCATCGTGGCGAACAGGACCCTGTGGTCCCTGCGGCCGAGCCGAGCCCTGGGGGGATCCCTGTCCTGCCAGGAGGGAGCAGGGACAGCACAGGACGCTGTCCCCAAACCCAGCCCCTTCCCCAAGCCCAAGTTCCCTCCCCTGGGTGCTGTCACACGAGGGCTGTGGCTCTGCCCCACCGACAGCAGGGGAGGAGGGTGGAAAAGGCTCTGTGGGATGACAAAACACCCGCAGGGCTGGAGATTCCCTGCGGGGCTTCCCCGGGCTGGGCCGGCTCTCCCCAGCCCTTCCCACGCTCTGGTGCCAGCACAGACCCTGAGCTGGGGTTTGCTGTGCCCTCCCTCCATCCCGGTTATTCCTCCTGCTCCCCAAAATCCACACTGGGCTTGGCAGGCACCAGCCTCTCCTCCCTTTCCTGCTTTTCCATCACCTCAAAGTTTTGCCAGTGGCTTTGCAACCCTTTCCCTGAAATACCCAAGGCAGAGCCAAGGGTGGAGGCTGTTGGATGTGTTTTCCTGGATTTTCCTGTGGGATTTAGCAAGAGCTGCCTCTTCCCTGAAACTCCCACCCGTGCTCCCCATGATGTCAGCACCGGGGAGGGAATGGCCCTCGTGGGAGGAAAGCTCAGAGGGGGGAAAAACCTCATTCCTTGGTAGAAAAAAGGAACAAATTGGTCCTTCTGGGGGCATCCAGGGGCTGTGGTGCCTCAGTTTCCTCCGCCTCAGGGAGCTCAGGTGGTGTCCTGGGAAGGAGGAATGGGGAAGATGCTCCCTGGGACTGCCCAGCCTGGCTGCTGGAGCGTGCAGCTGTGGTTTCCAGCTGCCAAGTGGGGATTCTCCAGGCTGGAGGGATGAAGAAGGAAGGAAGGCACCAAGAGCAGCAGCAGGATGATGGGTCAGGTTAGAAAGGAACTCAGTGAGCGCAGAGGAGGCGGTGTGGATGTGACAGAGGGCACAGATGGGCACTCTGGGGACAGAGCTGTCCCCTGTGCTGCTGCCACACCATGGCCAGGCTGCCTTTTCCCCCCTGGTGCCATCCCAGGCGGGCTGGGTGCCCCTGGCCTGGCAGAGAGGAGGAGGAGGGCAGTGGGTTGGTGGTCAGCCCTGGAGGAAATGGGCTGTAACCACTTCTTGCTCTGGTTTTAAAAGGAAATGCCTGGCAGCTTCCCCCATCTCCCACCCACTCCTGCCCTCCTTGCTGGATGGTGGAGCCAGCTCTGAGCCTGAGGGTGTCAGGGAGGTTTTTCCATGGAGGTTCATCCCTCTGGGTGGTTTCCATGGAAGGGATGTTCCCCCCACGAGCAGCTGGTGTGGATTCTCACCCCAAATCCTGTCCCAAATCCTTTGGGTCTCACTTCCCAGGGGTTTTCTAGCAAGGAATACAGGTCTGGCTCGCAGGGACCACCCTGGACAAGGGATTTTCCTGCTTGCAGGTGGCAAAGTGTGTGACAGCCATGGTGAGTCCTGCTGTCTGAGGGAGTGCATTTGGGAAATCCAGACATTCCCAGCGGAAATCCCCCCTGCCCGAGCTGATTTTCCCTGGCAGCAGGAGAGGGGGATACCCCCAGGATCAGCCTCACACTTTCTTCCCCTGTGGCTCATCCAGGCCTGGCAGGACAGGGCTGAGCTGCCCATCCTGCTGTCCTGCATCCCCAACTTTTGCTGGGAATTTGGTGGCTCCTGCTTATTCAGGAAGCCAAATCCACAGCAAGAGCACCTTGCCCTGGGGGTGCCAAGGTTGGGCAGCTTATGGAGCTGCTTCCCTCTCCCTCTGGATCCCCTGGCTGCACCCCACTCCTGCCTCAGTGCCAGGGCTCCAATGCTCGGCCCCTCTCCCCACCCTTGGCACCCACGGGTGCCCTCCATCCTTTCTCAGGGGGTTTGGTGTTGCTGGGCCTGCTCCTACCCCTCATCCCAGCCAGTCTTTGCTGGAGCAGCTGGTTCCCAGCTCCTCAGGGAGGTGGCACAGCCCTGCCTGTTCCCTGGCAGCCCCTGGCAGCCGGGATGGTGAATCCTGGCAGAGCTGCCCCTTCCTGCCCACGCTCAGAGCTGCAGGCTGGGGCTGTCTGGCTGCTCCCCATCCCTGCAGCAACAGGAACGGTTTCCATGGATCATTTCTCGCTTCCCAACCACCTCCAGGCCTCAGCCTGCTGCCAGCTGGCCCCAGGCCACCAGGATGCTCCTGCCTCCGGAGCAGTCTGGCTGCAGGGATGAGAAGGATGAGAGGTTCCAACCTCCGGGTGGTGAATGAGATGCTCTGACTACAAAGCTGCCCCACCTGGGCCGTGCTGCTCTTGGCCTGTCCCCGAGGGACATTCCTGACGGGAATTCAGGCACAGGAGGAGCAGCAGCAGCTTCTTGGCGAGAAGCAGTAAATAAAGCTGCAGCCCGTGGGGGAAGCTGGGGGTGCTGCCAGCTCCCTGTGTCCGTCTGTGCCGGGCTGTGGGGATCCCTGGCACTTCTGCTGGGATGGCTGGGAGCTCCTGTGGAATTGGGACCTTCCTGCAGGCTGGCTGTGGCTGGGGAGGGCTGGCATGCAGCAGGGATTGCTTGGCTCGCTGTTTCGCAGCCCTGCTCTCTCCCCGCGGCTCTCTCAGCCCCCGGGGACTCTGACAACATCTCCTGGCTTTTCCCTGGCAGTACCGTGCCTGGATCCGCCGGGAATACGGCAGGAACCCGTTCCAGGACCAGGAGGAGCTGCAGCGCTTGCTGGGGCAGCAGAAGGAGCAGGAGGGGAGCAGGGATTGCTCCTGGCCGCGCTCCCCGGCTCCCTCCATCCCTGCTCCCTGCCCCGCGGGCAGCACACGGATGAACAGATAAACAGCCGGCTGCTCCCTGCGGCTGGGAAAAATCCCTTTTCCCTTGGCCAGGCACCTCCAGGGATTCCTGTCGAGGGCTGGAATGGGGGGACAGGGCTGGCAGAGCCCCCTCCGGGCTGCAGTTCCTGGGTGACAGTGCCTCGCTCTGTGCCATCCCCCATTCCCAAAGGATTTCAGCCGCTTTTCCATCCTCAGAGCAGCAGCCAGCCCCGTCTCCCTCTTTGGTACGAAAATCTCTGGGTGCTCCTCTGGCAGGGCACAGGGAGGGTGATGCAGACCTTGGAAAGCCAAGTGGGATGAGATGGAGAGAGGCCACCTTGTCCTCTGCCTCCCTGAGGGAAGAGGGATGAATCCCGGGATGTGGGGATGCTGCTGAGCCTGCGCTGGCACCCAGGGATGGGGCTGGAGGCTCTTTGGGGTTGCCCCTTGCTGGGCATGGATTTCCCTGTCCCTGGCATTTTCCTGGCATTTTCCTCATCCCAGCCCCAGGGAGGGGGGAAATTCAGCGGTGCCAGAGGTTGCCTGTCCCACCACCTCCATCCCTGGAGCTGGAGTGGCTTTGGGTTTTCCCCGAGCCCCAGCTGAATGTCCCTGGTTGCAAAAGAAGCCAAAAGCTTGGCTGGACTCAGTAACCCACAGACCAATTTAACTCTGTCCCTCTCCAAAAGCCTTTTTAATACCTAAAACCCGTGGCCACGTCCACTTCTTCATCCCAAACTCATATTGTGCATTTCTAGAGCTTTCTTTGGCAGGAATCCCCCCCCCATCTGCCTTACAAGGAGGGTCCCATCCCATGGATTCAGCCCTTCCCCACTTCCATGCCATCTCGGCCTTTTGCTATAAATACCTTGTTTGTCTACTCAAAAATGTCTGTTCTGCAATTCCTTCTAAGAAAAAAGGGATTAAAAACATTTCTAGGAATTCTCCTAATGAAAATTTCTGGGTACTCATTGTGTGACAGCACCAAGGGCTCCTAATAAAGAAGAAAATGATTAAAATCATCAGGGAGGCTGGGCTTGATTTGTGCTGTTCCTGGTGGGAACACAGAGATGGACTGACATGATTGCTCTGTTTCCCATTTTCTTGGTGAGAACCACCAGCAAAACCAAAAGTTTTAAAGATTCAGTGTTCAGCCATAATGTATAGAATTCTGGGGGTTGAAAAAAACACGGGGGAATTCCCCATTTTTGTAGGTGGAGGAAAGATTCCACGTGGAAATAATGCTGTGGTTTGGGGCTGTGTGGGAAGGCAATTAATGAGATCAAGGGCCAGGAATGCTGTGGATGGAGTGGACTGAAGGGAGGCTGAGCAAACGGGATCGGTGCTGGATTTAAAACCCCTGGTGTCTTTTTGGGAAGCGGAACAACGGGACTCGCACGAAGGGAGAGAAAAGAGAAGAAAGTGGCTGTGAATAGGAACTCATCGGGGCTGGGTGATAAGCAGAGCTCTGCAGGAGGTGTGATAACCTGCCCAGCCTGCACGGCCCCTCCCAGGCTCAGACATTCCCCAGGGAACCGCGGCATCCAAGCCAAACCTGGAAAATCCCCCTGATTTGGGGAATCACAGGGAATTCTCCCTGTGAGCTGCAGCCCCCTCCCTCTGGAATCCCAGTGCCAGCGCCTCCTAACCCGAATTTCCCTGGATTTGAGGGCTGTCCCAGGTGAATATATCTATTTTCCCACCCTGCCTTCCATCAGTGGGAGCTGTGGTGGCTTTAGGATTTCTGGGAGCTGGGAGAAAAGCCCTGCCCAGGTAAATCCAGGTGGGTTCTTGCTTCTTTCTGCATTGCAAAGAGCCCCTCAGGCTTGGCTGCTCAGCTCTCCCGTGCCACATCAGCATTCCCAAAAAGCCTGGTGCCAGGAAAATGGCTCTGCTGAAGCTGACTGAGCTTCCCAGGGTGTTGCAAACACAGGGAAACACTCCACAAAATATTCCTGGCCCTGCTGCCTGCCCCAGGCATCCTCATCTTCCCTCATCACCACGGGCAGGGCTTTGGGGCATCTTCCACCTCACTCCAAGGGCCTGAAACCCCATTTTAAGGGGTTTATTATTTAATCCTCCCACCGGGATCCCCAGCACCCCAGAGAATATAGATTTTATAGTTCCAGGCTTCCTATGAAGCCAAAATTGAAACTGGAGGTGATGAAATCACCCCACTCCTTTGCAATGAGTCTGCAGGTCTTTGGTCTCCAGAGGGGATGGAGACAGAATTATGTGAAGAGTATTTAAAACATCACCCATTTACCAGAACTTTTACAAAATAAACAGTTTGGTACAGGGGGTCTGCATCTGGCAGGGGGAGGTGGTGATGCAAACCTCCCCACAAAGCTTAACTTGGGGTTTTTTTGGTGCAAAAAGAGAATTAATTCTCCTGACCGTATCTGGTTGCAAAAGATGGTTTTGGCTGCCCCCAGCTCTCCCGGGAGGGATGTGATGAGGATCAGTGGGGTGTTTAAAAACAAGGACCATTACAGCCATTCTTTATTAGAAGTGACAGGAAAGGTTGTGCACCTCAGCTGATGATTTTTATTAAACCATCTGTGCTGTTCCATACATTTCCCATTTCTCTGTATTACCCACATGGGAGTAATTATGGTTTTCTTCCAAGAAATGTGTGTGTAATCTGGTAATCCCAAAAAAACCCCTCTGAAGTCAGGCTGCAGATGGTCCTTGGTGCTCTGGTGGCCCTGGCTGGGCTGGACTGGGCACCAAATCCAGTTTGGGAACAGTGGGAGCTGCTGGGGAGGGAAGGAGGGACTGATCCAGGAATGTGGGTTGGTCCAGAGGGAACTGGGAACAATTTGGAGATGGGGGAGACTGACTGGGACTGGGGATGGACCAATCTGGGATAGGGGAGATTGGTTTGGGACTTGGGCAGGACTCATCTGGGACTGGGGAAAATTGTCTGGGACTGGGAATGGACTGAGCTGGGACTGGGGTATTGGTCTGAGCCTTGGATGTCTGGTCTAGGATTGGGGATAGAACAATCTGGGACTCGAGAGGGACTAGTCTGGGACTGGGGAAGCTGAGCTGGGCCTGGGGAGGCTGAGCTGGGACTGTGAAGATGGGTATGGGACTAAACTGGTGTGGAACTGGGGAGGTTGATCTCGGAATAGACTGTGCTGGAGTTGAGGATGGATTGATCTGGGTCTAGGGACACTGATCTGAGACCAGGAACTCTGATTTGGGATTGAAGGTAGAACGATCTGGGACTGGAGAGGAACCGATCTGGCTCTGGAGAGGAACCAGTCTGGGACTGGGGAAACTGCTCTGCGACTGGGAAGACTGGTATGGAGCTAGATCGGTGTGGAACTGGGGAGACTGGCCTGGAATTGCGGAGTTTGATTTGGGGATGTGATGATCAGGGATGGAGGATGGATTGATCTGGGGCTGGGGACACTGGTCTGAGATTAGGAACTCTGATTTGGGATTGGGGTAGAAAAATCTGGGATTGGAGAGGAACCAGTCTGGGACTGGGGAAACTGCTCTGGGACTGGGAAGACTGGTACGGGACTAGACTGGTATGAAACTGGGGAGACTGGTCTGGAATTGTGGAGTTTGATTTGGGGATGTGGTGATCAGTGGCTGAGGATGGAATGATCCGGGGATATTGTCCTGAGGCTGGGGATGGACTGACCTGTGCCTGGTGACGGACCGCTCTATGGCTGGGGAGGCTGCGCGGGGACTGGGGAAACTGATTTGGAAGGGGGGGGATGGATTAATTTGGGATGGGGAACACCGGGATCGAACCTGACCGGGAGTGACCCGGGATAGACCCGGGATAGGGGTGGGATAACCCCGCCCCTTTCCATCCACGCC
>VZRZ01000469.1:43586-137778 GCA_013398175.1 Climacteris rufus
TGATTTCTGGGAAAGCCTCGCGCTTCAGAGAAGGCTCGGCGCGCGCCCCGCAAGGGCGCTTCCCATTGGCCAACCGGACACGGCGCCGGCTCCCCATTGGACAGAGCGGGGGAGGACAGGGGCCGGTGATTGGTGGAGCGCTGAGGGGGCGGGGCCGTGCCCTTCGCGGCGCTATATAAGGCGGGGACGGCGGGAGGCGCGGGCGCGGCACCGGCACCGGCACCGAGCGGGGCATCGGTGGTGTGAGGGCAGGGAGCGGCCNACAGGTACCGGCACCGTCCGTGTGAGGGCAGCGAGCGGCGGGCACCGGCACCGGCACCGTCCGTGTGAGGGCAGCGAGCGGCCGGGCACAGGCACCGGCACCGTCCGTGTGAGGGCAGCGAGCGGCCGGGCACAGGTACCAGCACCGGCATCGGCATCCCCCGTGTGAGGGCAGCGAGCGGCCGGGCACAGGTACCGGCATCGGCACCGTCCGTGTGAGGGCAGGGACTGGCACCGGGCAGCCACGGGCACCGAGCGGCGGGAGCTCCATGCCCCGCCTGCCCGCACGCCTCCGGGGCTGCGGGGGGTGCGGGACCGAAGGGATGCGGGATGTCGCCAGCCCGGTTCTCGCGGGTGGCGGGAGGTGCTGCCCCGGTGCTGCGGGGTGACGGTGCGGGGCTGTCGCTGGGGAGGCTCCTTTCCCTTGTCCTGAGTCCCTTTCGGGGAGGGGAGATGGAGCTCCGGGCTCCGGCGGTGATGGGAAGAAGCTTTCTAGAAAGCGGGGTGATTTGGGAGTGGTTTCTGCAGCGTTGCTGAGGTGCTTCCCTTTGGCATGACCCAGAGAGGCTCTGTGTGCCCCGATCCCTCCAGCAAGGAGCTGTGCCACGTCCTTTAGGGCATCCAGAGCAGTGCCCTCCGTGGTGTTTGGGCTGGTGCTGTTGGTTCTCCCCACCCCTAAAACCCAGGGGTTTTGTTGTGGGTAGCCAGGGCCATCTCTGTGTCCTGCAGGGGAGTGGAGAAGGGATGGAAGTTGGTGGCACTGAGCTGGTGGGAGCCTGTGGCAAAATAGGGACCACTGGGTCTCAGGCTTTGCTGGGAGCATCCTTTCTTTCTCCCCAAAATCTTCCAGTAAATAACAAATGAATGAGGGAGAGGCAGTCGGGTAAAATTTGAAGGAGGGCTGTGAGCTAAAAACTCCTGGAGGTTTGATCCTGGGGCTGCTGCCCACTTCTGCCAGGCCAGCAGCTCCTGCCATGGAAAGGGGGTTGAGCCTGGCACTTTGCTTCCATCGTTTTTGTTTCCTCATCCCTGTGATGGCTTGGGGTGCTGTCTGGGGCCAGCACCTGCTCCCCAAAGAGTGCCTGGTGAGAGGGGCTGGATCCAGGACAGATCCTTGTGCCAAGCCCAGCCAGGGACAGCTCCAGCACCCATCGCTGGTGGGTGTCTGCCTGTCCAATGTCACTTGTTCAGGTGACAGCACAGCTGGGTGCTTTAATCCCCATCCATCTGCTTCTTCTGGGACTCCTCCTGCAGTGAGGAGCGAGCAGAGCACTGAGCCAGCTGGCTTTGGGAGAGCCAGAGGAAGGATTTGCAGTAACTCAGAGGAAATTGCCTTGATGTTGTCACTTTAAAAGAAGCAGGGGGTGGCATGAGATCTTTGAATCACGGAATTGTAGAACCCCAGAACGCTTTGGGTCGGGAGGGACCTTAGAGACGATCTCATCCCACGGGCAAACATTGGCATGTGGGGCTCCCAGAGGTGCCTCTGCCAGCTGTGCAGGGGGCACAGCAGCGCTCCCCAGATGTGCTGGGGCGAGCTGACCGTGCTGGGACCCCCGTGTGCCCCCAGGATGTGCGACAGGAACGGCGGGCGGCGCCTGCGGCAGTGGCTCATCGAGCAGATCGACAGCCAGCTCTACCCCGGCCTCATCTGGGAGAACGAGGACAAATCCATGTTCCGCATCCCCTGGAAGCACGCTGGCAAGCAGGACTACAACCAGGAGGTGGATGCTTCTATTTTCAAGGTAAGGGACAGATGGTTGAAGCCTTTTCTTGGTGTTTTCTGGGCTCTGTGGTGCTGTTTTTGTCCCTTGGTGGGACATGGCCATGCTGTCTCTGGGCTTTCATCTTGTGGGAGATGCTGCAATTGGTATCCCAGGCTCTTTTGGGGTGATTTATTCATTTTTATCCACTGTTAGTACCGGTTTTAGATGTGTTTTCCTAATGTTTGGATCCAGGTCTGACGAGGGAAGGAGCTGGATGTGCTGCTTTTGGCCTGCCCTAAACTTCTTCTCTTTTTTTGATAAAATGCTGGACTGGTATTAGAAAAGAAACCCTGAAAAGACACTGCAGGAGGGAAGGATTGAAAGGGGGATTTCCAGTTTTTGGGAAAAATGGGAAAATTCCGTCCTGAAGCAAAAAGTTCACGTCTTTCCCAGGAATTCCCTTTCCTCTGCCTCCACTTCCAAACATCTGTACTGGTGAGAGAGTTTACTTTCAGGGCAGTGACAAGTGGTTTGGGAGCACTGAGTTATGAGGATGGCATTGAATTCAGACATCTGAAAATACAGAAATAGCTATAAAATAAATAAATATATTTTAAAAATATATATTATTCCGCAATCTCTCTTCAGGGTTAAAATATCTTCTCTTACCAAAGCAAAAATTATCTGATCTTAGAGAAACCAGTTTATTTATTAGTCAGGAGCTGGAAAATAAGATTTATTTTGATTTTTAATCGAGCAGCGATTCCTTGTGTTCCTGGGGTACAGAGATGAAGCCCCATGTTATGATCTTGACCTCTACTTTTTGAAAATCTGTGTTTTCCAAGACTTTTCTGCATTTTGGGGGCAGATTGGGGTGCAGAGCAGCACCAGAGCCACCCCCAGGTGTGGTGGCTGTGCAGTCGAGGAGCGAAACAGCGAATCTCCAGGGGATGCTTGAGAGGCTGCAAGATGCAAAATGCTCTCTGCAACCTCAGCTCTTCCTCCCTGGGCTTGAGAGGGTTTGTAGAGCTCACATGGAGGGTTATTTTATTTTTATTTTCTCTGCTTTAGGCCTGGGCTGTTTTCAAAGGCAAGTTCAAGGAAGGGGACAAAGCAGAGCCGGCCACGTGGAAGACACGGCTCCGCTGCGCCCTGAACAAGAGCCCTGACTTTGAGGAGGTGACAGACAGGTCCCAGCTGGACATCTCTGAGCCCTACAAGGTCTACAGGATCGTGCCAGAGGAGGAGCAGAAATGTGAGTGCCCCAGTAAAGGGCTGAGCTCTGCTGTGGGTCTGTCCTGTAACCACAGAGCTGCACCTGAGCACAGCTCCCTGGCCTGACCCTGCTCTGTGCTTGTCCTACTTTGGAGATGTCCCCCTGTCACCAGGGAGGGGAAGGGAGAGGGACAGGCTTGTTTTTTAACCCCTAGGAAATAGGGGACAGCTGCAGCCTTGTGTGAGCTCCCATCCCCTGAGGATGTTGAGGGGCAAATCCCACCTCCTTCCCTGCTTGGGGGACGCACTTGAGCCTCACCCCCTCGTGCTCCCAGCCCCTGCCCTGTGGGGATGGTGGGGAGCTGCAGTAAATCCCTTCCCTTGCTGCAGGAGCAGCAGTTTTGCAGTTTTGCTCTGATGTCCGGTGTGGTCCAGGTTGCACTGACTATATCTGTTTGTGGTTAGGGGGGGCTGTGTGCTTTCTTTTTTTTTCTAAGTGAATAATTTGCCAAAAAGAATAATTTTGCTGTCAGGAAATCTGCCTTTAGCAAATGTGTCTCCTGCAGCCCGTTCACACAGGGGCTGTGCTGCCCCTATGCAAATGGCACTGCAGGTTCCCACCAGCAGCACCACTGCACTGGGGTGGCTGGTGGAAAAAAGGAGAAGCAGCAGCCCCAGCCCCAGTCTCTGGGGTGCTCAAAAAAAAACCCCCAACCCTCTCCTCTGCTCCAGCTCTGTCTCTGCTACCAGCCACGTTTTCAATTTGCCTTGCTGGTTGCTGTGCAGGGGGCAATGGGGTGTAAAGTGATTTTTGGTCCCAAAAAGCAGCTCTGGGGGAGCTGTGAGCCTCTCCAAGGTGCTGTTACATGGCTCTGCTGTGCTGTGGTTCTTGGTTTCATAACTTTCACTGGGTGGAGGGTTTCTAAAACCGTTCAGCAAGGTGAGCTGTGCCTGGGGAGTGTGTGGCTGTTCTCAGTGCATCCCAACCTCTCCTTCCAGGCAAAGCTGGGATTGCCAGTGGGAGCAGCCTGAATGATGTCACAGAGATGGACTGCAGCTCCTCTGCCATCGATGACCTCATCAAAGAGGTGAGGCTGGAGGTGGACTGGTGGGTCAAGCTGTCTGGGAAAGCATTGCCTTCCAAAAATTCCCTCTGCAAAGCTTTGGGGAGCAGCAGTGCTGGGTTTGCAGCTCGTTCAGGTGAGCCAGCACCAGGATGTGGCTCTGATGTTGGCTCTGGACAGGCAAGACCTTCACTGTCACAGCCCTGTTCCCCTTCTCAGCCTTGTCACATCTGGCTGCTTCCCCTCAATGGTCCCTGAGGCTCTTATTCAAGTGTACAACCTGGGCAAGGCCAAACTTGATCTTTCCTACCCCAAAATTTGTTGGCATTGCCATTTGGATCCTCTCTGAGCACCCCAAGTGCCTGCCTGGAGGCACCAAACCTGCTCTGACCTCACTGTCTGCTGTCCCACAGCCCTCCTGTGTGGATGAATACCTGGGGATCATCAAGAGGAGCCCCTCTCCCCCCCAGGAGACCTGCAGGAACCCCCCAATCCCCGACTGGTGGGTGCAGCAGCCCAGCCCTGGTAAGTAGCCAAGGGCTTGTGTGCTTTTTGGGGAGATTTTTGGGGCAGGAAAAACCTTCCTGTGCAAGGAAGGGGGAACAGTTTATTTTATCTTCCTTAAGAATGTTTAAAGTACTGATTAAGAAATCCACCTGGATGTTCTTGCTGGCACCTCCCCTGTGGGAGCTGGGAAGCCTGGGACAGAAAATGAGGGGGCTGGTGGGGAGAACAGTGGGATTGGGATTTGGGAGCTGGGAATGCAGGCTCAGCTTGGCTTTCTGTGCCCCCACAGCACTGCCCCTGATGAATGGATACTCTGGCTATGAGCAGTATCACTCAGGTAAGGCACCTCACCTGGACAGGGGATGCTCTCTGGGGTTCAGCCTCTGTGTGGTGGCAGGAAGTGGCTCTGACTCTGTCCCCCCACCTTGAGGGAGGTTTTGCTCTGGGTTTAGGAGGTGCTGCACCCTCCCAGTTATCCACAGGGTTTTCATGCTGGATCCTGCCTGGTGTTCTGGGATGCTGGGGTCAACCTTTGGGATCTGCCCGTGGCCAGGGGAGTGTGGAGCAAAGGCAGCAGGAAAGGTTCCATGTGTTTTGTGGCCATAAGCTAAAACACAAGGAGTTCCACCTCAACATGAGGAAGAACTTCCCATGGAGGGTGGCAGAGCCCTGGAACAGCTGCCCAGGGAGGGTGTGGAGTCTCCCTCTCTGCAGAGATTCCAAGCCCACCTGGATGTGTCCCTGTCACCTGCTCCAGGTGCCGCTGCCTGGGCAGGGGGTTTGGACTGGGTGATCTCCAGAGGTCCTTTCCAACCCCAACCATTCCCTGATTCTGTAACAGTGGGAGCTGCCACTTGCTGGTCAGCCCTGAGCCAGGCTGGGGGAGACCTCCCTCCATCAAGAGAGACTTGCTCCTGGGAAATCTGGGATTTGGGCATGGCAGGGAAGAGCAGGTTTGCCCTCTCCTGCTGAGATGTGCATGTCCCTCACCTCCCAGGCTACTCCCAGATGGTGATCAGCTTCTACTACAGCGGGAGGCTGGTGGGCCACGTCAGCACCTCGTGCTCTGAGGGCTGCAGGATCTCCCTGGGCCAGGGGGAGAAGCTCTACGCCCCGGATGCCCTGGAGCACGTGCGGTTCCCCTCGGCCGACGCCATCCAGAACGACCGCCAGAAGCAGATCACCAGGAAGCTCTTTGGGCACCTGGAGAGGGGGGTCCTCCTGCACAGCAACAAGCAGGGCATCTTCATCAAGAGGCTGTGCCAGGGAAGGGTCTTCTGGAGTGGGAACACCGTGGCCTACAAGGACAGGCCCAACAAACTGGACCGGGATGAGGTGGTGAAGATCTTTGACACCGCCTTGTTCTTCAGAGGTTTGTAGGAGCCTCCTGCTTCTTGGCATTAGGGCTTCTGCCCCTTCCTGTGCAAAATAAATCCCTGGGCTGGTTGATTTAAGCTGATGAGCCAACAGATGTGGTGAACAACCGTGGCTGGCAGCAGCTTGGGGTTGGGAAACCTTCATGAGGGTGGAGGAGGAGATGGGATGAGGGGGGTTGTCCCCATGGCTCTGGCCAGAAACTGCTCCCTGGAAAAGCTGAGACAATTCTGGGATTCCAAAGCCTTGGCAAAATGCACAAGGAGTTTCTGGAGCTTGCACCCAGTGTGGGACCCCCTTGGGCCATATGGTGGGGTTGAAAAGGCAGAGCCTTTTTTCCTTGAACCACTGTGAAGCCATCACTGATGGGTTCCCAAGTGCTCTGGATGAGCTGGTGATGCCACAAGATCTAGGAAGGAATAAATTGGTGTTTTGGGTGGCAACTTCCAAAGTTGGAGGCTTTGCTTGAGCCCACAGCTTCTTTTTGGGGTGTTTGATCCCAGGGATGTGCAGCAAAGGCTGGCAGCCTCTGGCAGGCAAATTCCAAGTGTTCCCCTGTCCCTGCAGAGCTGCAGCAGTACTACAACAACCAGGGCCGCTTCCCAGACAGCAGAGTCATGCTGTGCTTCGGAGAGGAGTTCCCAGACGCGGTGCCCCTGAGGTGCAAACTCATCCTTGTCCAGGTACGGAGGGCTGGGGGAAAATGTGATCCAAACAAGGTGGGAATTGCACCAGCAGAGCTTCACCCACAGGGCATTTGGATGCCTGGGTTGTGGGGTGAAAGTGTGGTGCTTGTCCACAGCCTCCTGAGGGATGCTTGGGCTGGTGCTTGTCAAACTCCTGGGTCTGGGTTTGCAAATGAAGCTCCCAAATGGCACAAGCTTTGGTAAATTGCAGGGAAATCAGTTCTTTTCCTCCTGTTCCTGCCTTGGCACTGGGACTTCTGCCTTTTCCTGTGAGAAAGGGGAAGTAAGTCCCCGGCCTGGTGAATTTGAGACCAATCACTGATGTGAAGAGCTGAGATTGGCAGCAGTGGGGTTTGGAAACTTGCAGAAGGGTGAAGGAGAGGATGGGATGAGGGGGTCAGTCCTCATGGCTGTGGTCAGAAACTTTTCCCTGGCAGAAGCTGCAGCAATTCTGGGATCACAAAGCCCTGGGGCAGGGGGTTTCTGGAGCCTCTTGGGCCAACCAGGCTGTGGCAGCAGGGACATGGCACGGAGGGCACAGGGAGGGTGTGACAGCCGCTCTTGAGCAAGCAGAGCCCTGCCAGGTCTGTGAGGTCCTGGGGGGATTTTACAAGGTCACAGACTGGTCCTGTGCCTCCTGCACAACTTCCTGACCTGGTCACCTCTTCTTGCCTTGGGTGTCTGCCCCAGAGGATCACTCTGGATGTGCTGGGGTGTCCCCAAGCCTGTCCTTGCACCTCTGTATCCCTGCTGGGAGGAGCTGCTGGGGCTGCTCCTTCATTCCTGGATGTGCATGTGGAGTTGGCCCTGCTGTCCTGGCCGGGCCTGTTTGGCACCACTGCTGTGCTGTGTGTCCCTTCACTCTGCACCTCCATGACCTTTTTCCTTTGTCCCAGGTGGAGCAGCTGTACCTCAGGCAGGTGGTGGATGAAGCTGGGAAGAGCTGCAGCTCCAGCCCCATGCTCCCCATGGCTGAGGAGCCCCAGCACGAGCAGGGCTACAGGATCTTCCAGGACGTCTGCACGACGCGGCCGCTCTTCCGAGAGAGCCAGCAGATCGCTGTCTGAGCCCCTGCTCCACTCTCAGCCTGCTGCCCTGGCCTCATCTGCACCCAAATCAGTCCCAGGAGTGCCTAAATCCCCTTTTTGGAAAAGTTGGGTTTTGCCCTTTGCTGTTTCCAGTCCAGAGTCTGTGTGAATCAAGTAGCGAAAATTGCCGTGAGCAAATAGGTTCAATGCCTGCAAACAATTTATGATAAAAATGACTTGTGTGGTCCCAGGACTGTCTGCAGCTCGTGGCTGGGGGAGGAGGGAGCATCCAAGCTGTGCAGGAAGGTCAGGGCTGGCTTTGCTTTGTGGTTGCCTTTGTTAATGGCCAGTCAAGCAGAACCACAAATCAACAGCTCCAACAACCTGCCCCCATGATCTGCAACTCAGACCTTGCTGAGAGCAGCAATTTCATAGGAGGTGACTCTTGGAAAAGCCTTAGAATGCTCAAATTTAGGAAATTGTATCCAGGAATCAGCTTTCCCCCTTCAAAGAGTCCTGCTGATGGAAGGCAGGGTGTGCCTTCCAAAGAGAACTCCTGAAATTCCTCTTTATTTTTGCTATGAGATTTATATGTTTGTCTTTCATGCCAAAGTGGATTGAAATTTGGAAACCGATGCAGAGATTCTCTATATGTAAATATTGAATATCAGAACTTAGGAATCTTAATTTTTCCTGACCAGAGCCAGAGTTTAAATATATATAAATATATAAAATTTAAATTTTTAAAGATTGCAGCGCCCTAGTGTGAATAGTTTGGCTTTCCCCTCCCAAACACACGTGTGGGGCTCTCCCAAGCGTGTCCAGGCAGCGTCATCCATGTGTAAATCCTCATTTTCACACCTTCTGTGTGTGCACTCAGCTCTGGGGAGCTGCTGGTGCCTCCCAGACCAGGACTGCACATGTGTGCGTGCCACCAAAGCTGCCTATTTATTGTATGCCTGAGGTTTGTTAATTTGTTTTTTGGTAAATTTTTATATCTTCCTGCAATTAAAGTGCTATGTTTTGTATTTCTCTTGCAATGTGGTTTTTGGGTGCAATCAGTGGGGTCTCAAAGCAGGTGGGGAGAGTCTGGGACCTCTGGCTTGGCCCTAATTCGGTTTTACCTGTGCTGGGGTTTGTGTTAAGCCTCTGTCACCTCCTTCCTCCTCCATAACTTCCTGGATTCATCTCTGGGCAGGAAATAAATGAGTGAAAATGTTGTCATGCAAGGGAGGGAGGGAAATATCACTTGGAGATCCTGCATTCCAGGGAGGAAGAGGAAGATGTGCCCCTGCTCATCTGCCACAGCCCTGAGCTGGGTGTGATGCTTCAGCATCATGGGGTGGGGGCAGTTGTTGATGATTCTGCCCAAAAGCTTCCTTTTTTCCTTGTCCCATGGGAATTGGGAGTGTTTCCCCATTGTCCTCATGGGGTTTAATCCCATCTGCCAGCCAGGTGCCTCCCAGCCGCTCCCCCCTTCCCTCTTACCCCTTCAAGACTGGAAAAATTGGAAAGAAAAGGGTTTGAGAACAGTTTAGTAATATTAGGAAGAGATTCTTTACTTTGGGAAGGAATTCCTCCCTGAGAGGGTGGGGAGGCCCTGGCACAGGGGGCCCAGAGAAGCTGTGGCTGCCCCATCCCTGGAAGTGTCCAAGGCCAGGCTGGACAGGGTTTGGAGCAGCCTGGGATGGTGGAATGAGATGAGCTTTAAGGTCCCTTCCAACCCAAACCACTCAGTGATTTCATGATCTGAAAGAATGAAGCTGAGAAGAGTCAGAGCAGTGAATTCTGTCTCTTCATTCTGCATCTCTTCAGCCTAAGTCACAGCTTCTGTCCCAAAGAGCTGTAGGTGCACAGCAGACATCACACACAGCACCCAAAAAGTGCCCTGAGTTGGGAAAAGGAGCTTGAACTTAATGGTCAAACATTAGGATTTAGGGAGTTCCTGCATCTGTGCCCCAGCCATGTGGGTGGGATTCTTGTGGTCCTGCCTGTGCCCTTGTGCAGGCATCACAGCACCTGGAATTGCTGCTGGTGAGGGGAGATGGCTGCAGACCAAGGTTTTTTAGGATGCACCAGGATCCTAAGTGCAAAGGAGACCCCAGCTCCTGTGGGATTCTTTGTCAGTGAGGTGGGGATGGCACCCGTGGGTGCCCCATTAACACTGCTCCCAGACTTTCTCTGCTCTTCCTGAGGATCCCCTGGGGTTTAATCCTGATCCAGCTCTTGGTGCTTGCTCAGAGAGTGAGAAACTCTCACCCCTGGGGTTTAATCCTGATCCAGCCCTCAGTGCTTGCTCAGAGAGTGAGAAACTCTCACCCCTGGGGTTTAATCCTGATCCAGCCCTTGGTGCTTGCTCAGGGAGTGAGGAACTCTCACCCCTGGGATTTAATCCTGATCCAGCCCTTGGTGCTTGCTCAGAGAGTGAGGAACTCTCACCCCTGGGGTTTAATCCCAATCCAGTCCTCAGTGCTTGCTCAGAGAGTGAGAAGCTCTCACCCCTGGGGTTTAATCCTGATCCAGCCCTCAGTGCTTGCTCAGAGAGTGAGAAACTCTCACCCCTGGGGTTTAATCCTGATCCAGCCCTTGGTGCTTGCTCAGGGAGTGAGGAACTCTCACCCCTGGGGTTTAATCCTGATCCAGCCCTTGGTGCTCGCTCAGAGGGTGAGAAACTCTCACCCCTGGGATTTAAACCTGATCCAGCCCTTGGTGCTTGCTCAGAGGGTGAGGAACTCTCACCCCTGGGATTTAAACCTGATCCAGCCCTTGATGCTCGCTCAGAGGGTGAGGAAGCCTCAGCTCCCGTGGCTGAGGGGCCGGGCAGGGCTGAGGTGGGAGCAAAGCATCCACCGTGGGCTGGGCTGGAACACCACGTGCAGCACACGAGGGGCTGGAGCCCGGGACACCAGAAACCCCACTCGTGGTTTCCCCAGATGTGCAGGGCCAGGTCCTTCCTCAGAAACCACCACCTTGAGCTCGCCTGGAGCCACCTGCTCCTGCCCAGAGCTCTTTCAATTTCCACCCCAGACCGCGGAAGAGCCGCGGGGAGCCGAGGTACCTTTTATTGCACTGGTTATTTTTAGTGTTGTCAGCGTGGCTCAGAGCTCAGAGCTCTGCTTGGGACCTTAACCAGCAGCGTGGCTGTCAACCCAAAGAGATTCCAAGAGGAAATGTCTGGTGGGTGTGGAGGGACTGGGAAGGAAAGAGTGGGATGCAAGAAGGATAACGGGGTGGGCTCATGACTGCCAGCATGGATCCCCTTTTTGCTCAGGGCTCAGGCAGGACTTGCAGAAGTGTGTTAGGCTTAGGCTTAATACCTGGCCTAAGCTGGATTTTCTCATCCTGAAATCCCTCCTGAGGAAGGCTGCAAGGCTGATGCTCCCTCACAAAGGGCTCAGTGCTCCAGAGCAGGTTTGGAGGTAACTGTGCTGATTTCACACAGGGATGCTCTGGCCCAGACTCACAGAAATTCCAGAAGGAATTTCTGCACATCCCTCACTTTTCCTGCAAGCCAGGCAGGAATGGCACTGCAATCCCCATCTGTCTGGGAAGCTGGGAGGTCTGGAAGCACCCCGACCCAGAGGCAGCACCCTGGGCACCCATCCCTGCACCTCACCCAGCTCCAGGGAGCTCCAGGGAGCTGCTGGTGCAGCTGTGCCCTGTCTCGGGGGTTTTGGGGGACCGGTGACTCAAATACTTTTGTTGGTTTCTGTTCATTTGAGTTCTTCTCTGTCATCTCCCTGAAGTGAAACCTCAGCGCTGGCATCAGCTCCTCTCCATCAATGCCTTGTCTGCTGCAAGTCCCAACAGGGGCCCAAACTTTTGGCTGAGGGCCCTGTCCCCAAACCCTGGGGGTGAGGTGTCCCCCGCATCCCCTCCGTGAATGAGGTGTAGGAGCATCATGGGCAGGATAAATGAGCAGCTCACACTGCCCTCCCCAAAGTTCTTACTGCTTTTTTTGGGGTGGTTTCCTGCACTTTGACTCAGAGCAGCAACACCACAAATTCCTGCTTGCTGCCAAGACATTTCCTTGCTTCCCAGAAGGCCAGGCCAGGTGCTGTGTCCTGCTGTTCTCCTGGAGAGGGCTGCAATCCCTGTGGCTGTGGGAAGGGACTTTCTGGGAGATGCCCAGGCTGAACTCCTGCCTTCAGGAGCAGAAGGTTCCACATGGGAAGGAGAGCAGAGCTTGGTTTCCATGAAGGAAACCTGAACTTGCAGGAGATAATTGGTTCCTTCAAGCATGTTTGGGAAGGAGCCATGTGCATATCAAATCCTCCTATCAGCTGGCAGACAAGGGTGGACCAGGGCAGGCAATGTGGGGCAATTTTCTAAGAATTTCCAACGTAAACACACCTACTGCATGGTGGACAGGGGAACACTGATTTCTGGGTGCTGCAAAGGATGTGATCAACACTGCAGCCCCCAGAAGGGGAAGGATGTTATTTGGCTTCAAAGCCAACTTTACTCCTGAGTTTTATGACTGGAAGGCATTTTGGCCACTGGGAAGCATTTTCCTTGGGAGAAAACGGGCTGGGTTACATCCTGGGTTGTATTAGTCTCGTGCATCACATATTTCTGTAGTTTCCCAGGATGTGCCCCTCAGCAAACACCAAATCACCACTGCAGGTGGCTTCAGGAGAAGAATTCAGTGCCCACCCATCCCTCCTACATGCCTGAAACACAGTGTGAGGAGTTTCCTAGTGCCAAATCCGCGTGGAGAACAGGATTGCTGGTCTGGGAAAGGGAAAGGTGAGGGTTGGCCCAGCTAAAACTCGGCCTGGAGAAAGAGAAGCTCTGCAGGCACCTCCATTCTGAAGGCCAAGTGCTCTGCAACCACAATTTGGTGGCAGCTCCCAGCTCACAGTTGAACTGCTCGGGAATACGAGACCAACCAGCTCCAGCTGCTTCCTCCAACCTGCCCCCGCTTGGTACCGGCCCCCGCGGCCCCTGTCGAGGCGTTAGAAAACAAACAGTCACTTTTTATTTCTAGACACCAGGCTTTCCAACTGGTTTGATTGCTCAATGCCCCCATTTCAGCACAGCAGCCTGTCCACGACGAGCATCTCCGGGCTCTTCCTGCCAGCGTGTTGTAACATGGGAAGCAGCCTCTCCCACACGGTCCCTGGCTGCTGGACATCTCCTGGGGAAGGCATGGGGGCTCCTCCCTCTCCAAAGGGATTTATACCCCCTTGGCTGGTCTCATGGCCAAGGAGGATGCCCTGTGGTGGAAGCCAGGCAGGACAACCCACTCAGAACTGACTTTGGCGGACCTTGAGGGGCTTGGCCTGTTTTGTGACTGTTTTTTGACCTGGTGTAAGTGACACTTTCAATTATCTCTTGCTTTGCGTGGCTGGAGGGATTTGGCTCGTGGGCCATGCCACGGTTCCCATGAGGTCAGACCTGTGGAGGTAACAGGAGAGGGATGGTCCAAAGGCACCTCCTCAGCTCTGGGCATCTCAGCTCGGCCAGGACTGGCCAAAAAGAAGGAAGAAGAGGCTGTGGGAAGAGCTGAGGGTGAGGAGGCTGGAGCTGCAGGATTTCCTCAAGCTGTACTTGGCTGCAAGAGGAAAGGAGATCCCAGACCCCAAAAAACGTGACGGCCATTTAAATTTCGGAACCAGCTTTTGACAGATGACCTCTTCCTCTGCGAGTCCTTGCCATAACACCAGACACAAGGTCATGAAAGCAGGCTCCACCCCAGCCACAGCAGCAAAAATAACCCAGGGATGAGGAGAAATCTGGTGATACTTGTTCAGAACTTTGGGTTTATTATGAGATCAAGTCTGTGAAAGCAAGTCCAGGCTGAAATCCCCTCCCCTTCCCCCGAGTTTGCATGTCCTCAAGGGCTGTGTCCTGCTCTGACATATTTTTGTTGCAGGTGATTTGTTTGCAGTAATGAAACACTTGGATGCACCGAGGTGCCTGGAGCCGTAAAAATCAGTCAGAGTTTTTGTGTGGGTCCCAACCCACCCAGACACCAGGGAACCTGGGCCTTTGCTGCTCCTTCTTAGAGTAACATGGAAGAATTTCGACTCAGCCCTAAAATGAAAATGGGAAGAAGCAGAAGGGCATTTCAGGCCATTGCACAAAGAGGTCTTGGCAACATAATGATTAAAAAAATACTCCAAGCTGGAGCAACATTCGTTTTCCTTCTTTCCCCCCTCCATGTGTGAGAGTAGCTGGGTGTTTAGAGGAGTTGCCCCAGCTCTCGCTGACAGAATAATTCACACGGGTTATGTAAAACCTCCTTACTTTGTGCTGGGTGTTTTACAGAGAAAAAGAAATCATAGAAACATGGAAGGGTTTGGGTTGGGACGTTAATGATCTCTCCTATTCCTTCCAACCTCCCTGCAATGGACATGGACATCTTCCACTAGACCAGGCTGCTGAAAACCCCAAAATGATAACAAGATTTTGAATTTTGGAGCAATTAGACCACGAGTTTCAATTATATCAATTTCCAGCATCCCACGGTTCCTGCTTCTTCTTCTGGTGGGTTTCAATGGGAGGACTGAGGGATGTGGAAGCAGCATGGTGGTTCAAAACAAGCGATTCTCTGCCTGTGTCTTTCTGTTCTGTACTTCTCTTGAGAAGTAACCACTTCTCCCTGAGATAAATCTGACTCATGGACAGGTCTGCAGGTTGGTCTTCTCTGGGATCACAGCTAGAAAATAGCAAGAGGGATCATTTTCGGGAATGTTTTTACACCTCTGTCCCAGGAAAGATAGTCTGGTTTTATTTTGGAGGAGGATCTGGACAGCTCTTTCATAAAAATCCTGAATATTTCGAATTTTCTGCTTTGCTTTGCTGCTTCTACCCAAGTTTTCTCTGTTTGCTCCTAAATTTCACAACCACAGTGGCCTCCTGTGCTTCCTTGGGCAGCTGGGGAGGCCTGGAGGAGACCCATGGAGAGATGGGAAGAGCCTCTCAGCTGTCTGCAGGTGGAGAAGGGGAGGGACCACTTGATTGCACTTAAGGCAAGGAAGGACAAAGCAGCAGGAAATGTTCTCTTGTGGTGTCACCAGCAAGGGCAAGGAGAGCCTGGAGGAAGGACTCGTGGTTGGGAAGGTGGGGAAGGTGGTCTGTGGTGTTCACCACTGAGCAGGAGAGTGAGAAGGTGGGGGAAAGTGAGAGGTGGTGGTGGTTGCAGGGAGATTCATCACTGATGCAGCTCAGGAAGCCAGCGGAGAAGGGTGAACATCTGCCCTGCCAAATGTCCTCAGCCCTGGTCCTACAAAACCCTGGCCAACAGATCCCTGGGAGGGGAAGGAGCTGAACCCCAAAAGCAGTGGCTGAGGGAAGCCTGGAGCAGGGGTTGTGCCTGCAGCCTGGAGGGTCACAGCCCCCAGCACAGCCCATCCCCAGGGATGATGGGATGGGATGGAATGGGATGGGATGGGATGGGATGGGATGGGATGGGATGGGATGGAATGGGATGGGATGGAATGGGAGAGGAGAGGACAGAGGGGATCAACCCCCTTGGGCAGGACACAAGACCAGTTGCTCCTGGAAGAGGGGGAGTCTCCTGGGTTCCTCCTGATGAGCATCTCCAGTGCACGGTGTTTTCTTGGTTCCTCTTTCCTGGCCACAGCAAGTGACAGTGCTGGGTCTCCTTTGTGAGGCTCAGCTGAGGCAGGAGACCAACACCAGGATGAATGGTGGGGACACAAACCCCCTGTGCCCAGCCTGTGTGGCTCTGCCTTGGGGTGGATGTAGGAAACTCTCGGTCTCTGAAGAGTCTGGAAATTCTGGGGTAATTTTAACCTTGCCGTGGGTTGTGAGAAACCAGGGGGTTTTACAGGTTTGCTCTGCTGGGCAGTCAAAGTCTCAGTGTGCAGCTCTGCCAGGAGAAACATGGAGTCCCAGTGGGAGTGGGGCAGGATTGGTGTGAGCCTGAGAACTGTGACCCCCTGGAATCTCCTTTCCCATCTTCTCATGCCGAGGGCTGTGCCCTCTGATGGAATACACAGCAGTGGTGGCTCAGGAGAAATTGGTTTTCAAGGACGGCAATGGTTTGGGATGTTTAGAAAAAGCACAACTTTTTAATTTCCCTCATCAGACTTTCTGGGTGAAGCTTCTTCTCACCCTGAGGATGAGTCATGAAGCCAAGAGATGTCGTTGCAGGAGGGTTTTGAGTATCAGGGAGCATTTTGAGTAGCAGGCAGGTGTCTGTCTGGGCTGGTTGGCCAGCACCCATCCCATTTGGATGGCCCTTGGGCCATCTAGTTTGGACTAGATGACCTTTAATTATCCCTTACATCCCAAATTATTTTATCCCTGGAGCTTTTCCTGCTGTGAGTCTGAAGATGCTTTCCACTGCAGAGGTCTTCACGTGAAAGCAGGAGCATGAAAGCAAAACCTGGCCTTGGTTTTGCCTTGTTCAGAAATGATTCCGTATTTCTGGTAATTAGAGCTGCTGCAGGAAAAGGGGTCACTGTGTCTTTTCTGGTCCTCTCTCCTCATTTTGCTTCTTCACAGAATCCCAGTCTGGTTTGGGTTGGAAGGGACCTTAAAGCTCATCCCATTCCACCCCTGCCATGGGCAGGACACCTTCAGTCAGACCAGGTTTCTCCAAGCCCATCCAACCTGGCCTTGGACACTTCCAGGGATGAGGCAGCCACATCTTGAATAGTTTAAACACTTAAGCACCACAGTGGAAATCTGGGGATGTCACCCTAATTTTTATGAAACTGGTGGAGTTTTTAGCAGCCTCTTCCTAAAGTGAGAAATGATAGGAAGGTTATAAACGATTCCTGGAGCCTCTGGAGCATTTTTGCACAGCAGCATCAACCCCAGAGGCAGGACCAACACAAACTTTGCCTGCCCATGAAGGTTTATTTCCCAAAGGCTGAATCCCCCAGGGCCGGCTCTCACCCTGCCCCATGGTGATTTCATTCATCTCCAAACAACCAGGGGCCATTCAGGAGGAGCTGATTCATCAGGACCCAGTCCTTGAGACATCCTGTTCCTTATCATCCCCGCAGGATGTCAGGAGAGGTGAGGCTGGAAATCAGCCCGGTGAATTTAATAATTCACTCCTGATTTGTGTGGCCGTCACCGATGGACGCTGAGGTGCTGCCAGAGAGGTGATCTGATTTCAGGGCAGGGCCAGATCTTAAAATAGGAGGATGGGAACGAAGTGTAACGTTTGTTTTCCCTTTTATTGGCGTGCAGTAAAGGCTCACATCCAGCCTGAGCCGTCAGTTGGGCACGATGTGATAATCTTGGCTTTCCTGGAACTGTACCTGGGGTGGCCCATGGACCTGTGACCCCAATCTTAGCACACCCCTACTTTTTTCTTGAGATAAGAGGTATTGGTGAGTTGATCATCTCTCTCCCATTCCTTACTTTTCTGCCATTTTAGCCATTTTATTATGGTTCTTTTTGGCCACAAGTGGAGGCAGGCAGAGTCAGAGCCGCTGCCCTGTACATTCAATCAGATTTTCTCAGGCTGGATTTGGGACAGACCCAATTCTCCCCAAAACCAGCATCTTTCAATCACATCCTTCAGCTTCTGAGTCTGCAGGTGTGACCATTTCTTCTGGCTCTGAGGTAGCTCTCAGGGCTTAAGCTTTGAAGATTCACAGAGCTGCCCAAAAAAAATCCCCAACTCCTTTCCCCAACACCAAGAGCTGCTCTCAGTTTTATATGGACAAAACCTGAAGTTTCACTGAAATGAGCTGAAAAAATGCCTCCCCGTCCTGTAACCCCTCTCCTTTTGCAGCTGTTTATTGTGTGCTGGTGTTGCAGCCTCCTCCTGGATCTGGACTTTAAAGAGGAACTCTGGCTTAAGACCAAATTTTCAAAAGCAAATAGAAAAAAGAAATTAAACCAATGAGCTGCAGTGCACAAAACCTGTGTGCAGAGAAAAACAAAATTCACTAAATAAATATTTATTTTACTCCACTGAAGCTCCCTAAAGAGTCAAGGAGGACTTTTTCTGCTGGGATGAGCCAGGATGAGATCCATTGGCTCTGACAAAACGAGCCTTGAGTTTGGCCTCTGCCAGGAATTAATTAATCTGAGTCGCTCTGCTCTTAATGAGACCCCAGCTCTTGGATTTCCCACCGGGGGATGCTGAGCCTGGGGGTGCCCCTGCTTTAGAAATCAGAATTTCCTCCCAGAAATTCTGGCAGAAAAAGTGACTCGATGAGTGCTGGGGTGGGTGCAGGGGTGGCCTTGGGCTCATTTACATCTCGGCGGGAGAGAAGTCGGGCGTGAGCTGCTTTCCTGTCAGCACCAGGCTCGGCCCTAAAAACCCCGTTGGTTTCGTGTCCCTCCAGGCTGGCAGCAAGATCTTGAAAGGGGAAAAGCCCTGAGAGCTGCCCAACCTCTTTTCCTTGTGGGTGGATTCACTGGGGTCTTGTAATGGGGTTGAGCACGTGCTTCAGCCTCACCTCTGTTCGTGGTGGCCTTGGCTGGGTCAATGTCTGGACCTGATGGTCTTAGAGACCTTTTCTGACCTAAATGATTCCTGAATGTCATATTTGCTCTTTCCCAGGAGCATTTTTTTTTGGGGAATTTGCCCCATTCTTGGCAAAATGGGGAGTTTGCCCCATTCTTGGAAGCGTTGGTTGGGGCTTGGAGCAAACAAAGTTCCCCAGAAAAAATTCCAATTGTCCAAGTGTTCATCTTTGGACCTGAAGGAAATAAAAGTGTTTTGAAGGAGGGGATCTGGTGTTCCAGCCATGCTGGGAGAAGGGATTGCCTTGGTCTGAATGCTGGGGGTGTCTGTGCCCTTGTCCCTGAAGCCTCACCTTGCTGGACAGGGGTGCAGGAGATGAGCTTGGGGACAGCAGGAGCCATCCATGTGGAAAGGGACGCATTTAGTATTAATACAACATTTAAAATTAATATTTAAAATTAATATAAAAAGCCCTTAATGAAGGAGCTTTTGTGGCATCCCAAGCTTTGCTCATTCAATACATGCTGTGTCAGACAAGCTGCAGGGCTGGGGACAAGGGCTTATTCTGATTGATTGATTATGCCAGTGAATAAAAGATATGTATTTCTCTTTTCCTATTGTTAATGGTGCCACTGGACTCCTTGTCCCTTTTTTTCCCACCGTTTTTTGGTGCAGGAGGTTGCAGGGTGGGATGGGACTCTAACATTTGTGCTCCTTCCACATCCTTGTGTCTAAACCAGGTCAGGAGACAGAAGTGAGCATGCCCTCAGGGCAAAAGAGTGTTTTTTAGAAACAAACAATAAGAAGAGGGAGAAAACCAGGTCAGAGATGAATCCAGGCCTCAGGGGGGTTTGCAAAATAGCTGGAAATCTCACAAGGCCACATGAGATTTCTGATACTTCCCACTTCTGGCTGGGCCAGAAATACCGCAAGAACAACGCTGCATCATCATTCTCAGCTCTGCCTCGGCTCTTCCCACACTCCCAGCAGGGATCAGCCTCCCAAACACCCTCCAGGCTGAGGATGCGCCGGCTGCAGCATCTCCGAGCAGCACCGGGCGCAGACGGCATCCGGCTTTTCCTTTCAGCCCCATGTGTTGAGGAGGGAGATATTTTTGGTGGAGAAATCATATGACTCATTTTGTGCATCCCAAGAACTATTTTGGGAGGCAGTGTGCGCCTCTCCCGGCGCGGTGCCCCTGTGATGCTGCCCGGGCACCTTCAGCCACCCAGGGCAGGTGGGTGCAGGAGGGACACTGCACCCCTGGCCTCCAAATCCCCCCGGATCACAGAGCCTGGAGGCTGCCGGTGGCCAGGGGTGTTGTGCAATCCCTCTGTTCACGTTTCAGCTCGGTCCTTACCCTTTCCGCCCTCTGGACGAGTTTGTTATGCAGAGGAAGCTTCTTAAGGAGCCCCGACAAACAGACAGGAAACCGAGTCTCTCACTGCGCGGACACATTGTCTGCCCCGGGCTAAATTTGAACATAAAAAGACCTTATTTATTTCTTTTATTTATAAATCGTGAGCCGTGTGCTTTGAAGAGAAGCCCTGGCTGGGTTAGGAAGCGTGCAGGAGAGGGCAAGGGGAAGGGCGGCCGGCGCGGCGTGGGCCGAGGTCTGTGTCCGGTGTGTGGGATGGGATCAGGGCAGGCTTGGATGCTCCTTGATGTGACCTGGAGCGATGTCCAGGTGGTCATGGCCAGCTGAGATGGATGGGACAGCTCTGTGTGACCAATCTTGGGGTGGAGACACCACTGAGGACCTCATGAGCATCCCCTGTGTTGATGGTGGTGAAGGTGCCTGGCTGAGGCTGAAGTCCTGGGTGGTTCCAGGTCCCCACAGAGGTTGGGTGATGAGGAATTGGCATTGGATGGGCAGGATGAACATCCAGAATTGGCGTCCAGGATTGGCATCCCTGGAAGTGTCCAAGGCCAGGTTGGACAGGGCTTGGAACCACCTGGGATGGTGGGAGGTGTCCCTGCCCACGGCAGGGGTGGAAGGAGATGAGCTTCAAGGTCCCTTCCAACCCAAACCATTCCAGAATTTTATGATCAGCAAGTTCAGGTGGCCACTGCAGGTCCACAGCTGGAGTCATCCCCACTGGCCTTGGCCACCAACTCTGGGGGAGCTGCTCATGTCCCCAGCAGCACCAGAGGCCTCCCACCCACCCATGGCCCCCACCAGTCCCTGGGGACTCTGTCAGGGAAATCAGATCATCCTTTGGAGATGTTTTTTTTTAAATTTTTCATGTACCAGTGGGTATTTCCAGAGCACTGTGAGAGGGGCAGGCAGATCTCAGTCACCACAGCAGACTTTAAAAAGTGAAAACGCGAAGTCGAAAGCTGCCAAACCTGCAGCAACTTCCCAAATCCCACCTGAAAAGCAGCAAAAGGCACAAGGAAAGTAAAAGTTCCAGCGTTGTTTTTTTGGGGTTGTGTGTTTTTTTTAAATGTTGTTGTTCTTGGAGAAACATCAGGCTTTGTTCTGAGAAAAGGGAAGCGCTGGGGCCGGGGGCTCTGGGCAGCTGTGGATCTCCCCCTCAGGAGAGCAGGATTGGGGTGAGCTCCAGCACCCAGGGTTGCATCAGGGCTTGGGCAATGCAGCAGCAGTGCTGAGGTTTCTGTGGCAGGGCCAGGGGCTGCAGGAGGAGACAGGGGGGTGACAGAGAAGAGGAGAAGCCTCTTATCCTCATCCTCTGCCCCCTTGGGAGCACGGGTGGGTCTGGGCACGGAGCTGCTCCATCTCTCCCCTCCTCACACCCACATCCCCCTGGCGAGGCTGGGCTCAGCTGCACCCAAACCCCACTGGTCACAGCAGCTCTTTTCTTTATTTAACCCTCCCTGACCCCAGGATTGAGGAGCCACTTCCACATTTTCTGCTGGCCACGGCCAAAAAGCCCTTGAAGCCGTTTCTGCCCCTCCTGCCCGACCTGTCTCGCTTGCAGATGCTCAAACCACACGTCTATTTGCCCAGCCTAGCCCATCACAGATGGACACAGCCAAAAATACCCCAAAATACCGCCTGGCCACAGGAGTCCTGCGAGGGTCTCACAGCCAGAGCAGCTGGGGCCGAGGGATGGGCTAAAAATAGGGTATGGTGCAAGTTTCTGCAGATCCCAAAGCATGAGGTGAAACTCAGGCTGGGTTAACTGAAAAGCTGAGGGTGTCTTAGGGGTTATTTCTGCTTGGGGGGGGGCTCAGCAGGAGAAATGGGGGAGCCTTCTTGTGCATGGGGTTGGTGGGGTATCCCCATCACCTCGGTGCATCACCCCTGTTTGCTCTTTGGGGTCACCACCCTCTCAAGGAGCTGCATTCAGAGGGAATGGTCCTAAACCTGTGCTCTGTCCTCAGGTTTTAATTTGTGGGTGAGATCTGGGGGTCTGGCACCTTTGCCTCACCCAGTTTTGCATCCAGCCCTGCATCCCAGGGTAACTGCACACTCCAGCCGAGCCCCATCCTGCCCAAGAGGACACAAACCCTCCATCCTTACACAAGGACAGCAGCTGGAACATGAAAATGTCTCTCTGGGGACACCCCTGGAGCTGTGTGGTTCTATTTGGAACCCCCCAGCTCAGCACCAAGCCCAGGGGAATCCATCCCAGCCCCGTCCCCCGCACCTTGCACAACCCTCCCGTCCTTCTCCTTCTCCTTCCTCAGGCTGGGTGAAATCAGAGCTGTTATTTCAAAGAGAAGCTTGTGATTTATCACTGTAATCTCAACCACAAGTTGAGCTGGCAGGAGTTAGGGGAGCCACGAGAGACAAGAGAGGGGTGAGCGATTCATTTCAGCATCCTCCATGCTCTTGAGGTTTTTATTTCTTCAGCACAACAGCGAGGAAATACGAGTTTCTGGCGGGTAAACAGGAGAAAATGAAAAGGAAAATGAATTGTCCAGGATTTGTGCTGAAGTAGCTCAGAACTGGGCTGTTTCTTTGCATTCTGTTTTTTTTAAAAAAAGCAGATTTTGGAGCTTTAAATCTGAATCATTGCAGCAAGCAGAGGCACCAGCCCTGCCTGGCGCAGGGGGACACCCTGGGGTGGGGAGTGAGGTGCTGCAGGTCCATGGGCAGAGCTGAGTGGGGATTCTCCTCTCTTTTTCCTTTTTTCCCTTCTCCATAAATCACTTTTACAGCTCCCAGCAGCCAGCCTGCAAAACACAGCTTTGCAGGGATGTTAATGAGTCTTTAAATCAAAGGGCTGTGGTGGCCAAAGCAAACCTGGGGGCTCCTTCCACAGAGGGCACGCTGGGGCTGCACAGACAACTCCCAAACCCTGGCTGTCTGTCAAGGAACAGCATTTTCACCTTTATTATTTCACTTTTTCCTAATTTATATCTGGCTTTACAGTTTATTTAAGGCTCTAAATTCGATTTCCCTCACTTTTGCTGTGTTTTGAATGGACCTGGAAGCTTTTTTTTTTTGCTAAATATCAGTGAGATGGACATTATCATAGGAAATTTCAAACCTTGGAGAGTTACTGAACCTGCCAAATTTCCCAGTTTTCCCAACACTTGAGTTCTTTGCCTCCAGTACTCTGAGGTGCCCGTGTGCTCAGAAGAAATCCATCAATTTTTGATGTCTTTTCCTTGTTTTACAGAAGAAAAGGCTGTTTTCCAGGCTGGCTGCAGGCTGTGGGGGAGTCAGGCAGCATTTTAACCCAGTCTGAGGAAATGACAAAGCATTAACTCCCCTGCAAGGCACTGGAATAGTTTTCATTAAAGACAATCTTTGCAAGGAGTTGTTTTCCAAGCCAGAAAAAAAAAAGAAAAAGAAAAAAACCCCAAACCTTTCTCTTTCTTGGCCTTTCTGGTTTGCTAACCCACTCTGACATTTATTAGCAATTATTTATTTCCTTCCCTGTTGGCTGTTTATGGTGCAATTTTTCAACAAAATAGGCATTACTCAATAATAACCCCTGCAGAAAGGCAATTAGGAAATGTGAAGTGTGTGGCAGGGGTGGTTACAGAGATTGTGGGGCTTTTCCCTTCCACAAAATCTCATTTTCTGGCCCAAATGCTGCTCTGGGCAGCAGAACCCAGCCAGGCTGTGGGGTTGGAGCATCACAACCTCATCCCATCCTTCCTGCAAAGGATCCAGGGGTTTGTCCCTGCTCTTTGCAGCCTTTGCAAGGAGCCACGAGCTGCAAACCCCAGATTTAGGAAGCCCCACTTTCGTTGTCTCCTGGGTAATCATCTTCTTTCTTCCCTTATGGGTTTGGGTGATGAGGAAGGGCTGTAAAAACACAGGATTCTTGTTCCTTAATGAAAATGCTCCGTGCCCAAGGACTCCCACGAGTTCCCATGAAGCCACAAGGTAGTGCTAAACTGAAAAGAAAATCAAAAATATCCATAAAACCAGCCCAGCCCTTTCGTGCAGCACCTGGGGGGCGTTTCCCCATCCCACCCCTTTGTGGGGACAGCTCAGGCTGTGAAAATCCCTCCAGAGCCACAGCTTTCCTGAGAAAAGGCATCTTGCATGCCAGAAGCCACAGTGGAGGGGGAAAAAAAACCAACTTTGGGTTGAAATCACGGAGGATGTAAGGAAATAAAGCCTTGCCCTGATCACCCCTCATCCTTCCTGGGGGTGCTGAGGGGATTTGGGGCAGCGTGTTGGGGGGATTGGGGCCCCTTTTTCGTGCCACCCATCTGGGGATGAGTTGCAAAGCCGCCCCAGGCAGGGCTGGGTGCTGGCAGGAACCACGCTAGAGAGGGGTGAGAGCTCAGCGGGCGCTGCTGGAAGGCGGGGGCAGCCCAGGGCTGGTTCTGCTTGGCTGCAGCTGCCACCTAAAATAAAATAATCACCCTCCCACCTAAAATAATCACCCTCCCCACAGCACCGCTGCTGCTGCTGCTCAGGGAAACTTCATTTCCATTTTCCGACCGCGTTCCCGGCTGGGTCTGGCCAGGGCTGCTCAGGGCAGGGGAAGGGTGGGGGTTGTTTGGCACTGAGGGCCACTGAAATGCTCTTTGGGTGGCTCTGGTGTGGCTCTTGGCCAGGGAAGGTGGTGTGAGAGTGTGGTGGAGAGGGGAGACAGCCAGAGCAGCACTGGGAGCGGGGTCATGGTCATGGAAAAGTTTGGGATGGGAAGAACCTTAAAGCTCATCCAGTCCCACCCCTGCCATGGGCAGGACACCTTCCATTACCCCAGGGTGCTCCCAGCCCTGTCCAGCCTGGCCTTGGACACTTCCAGGGATGAGGCAGCCACGGCCAGGGCCTCCCCACCCTCCCAGGAAACAATTCCTTCCCAAAATCCCATCCAACCCTGCCCTCTGGCAGTTTGAAGCCATTCCCCCTTGTCCTGCCACTCCAGCTCTTGTCCAAAGTCTCTCTCCATCTTTTTTGTCAGCTCCCTTCAGGCACTGCAAGGCCACAATTAGGTCACCTTGAAGCTTCTCCTCTCCAGGCTGAGCAATCCCAGCTCTCCCAGCCTTTCCTCCCAGCGGAGCTGCTCCATCCTTCTGCTGATCCCATTGCCTTTCTGGGCTCTCTCCAGCAGGTTGGGTGGAACTTTGTGCTGCTCACAAACAAACCTGCCCTGCTGCCTGTGGGATCACACATGGTCATCCTTTAGGTCCTTTCCAACCCAAACCATTCCACGATTCCGTGATTTTATGAATTGTACACAACTCCCCTCTGCAGGCTGTGATGAGCTTGTTAAATCATCCCCCCTCTAATCAGCAATGCCTTCCACAGACACCAAAGGCTCCTCCAGACAAGATTAAGCTCCCCAATAACAAATCCAGCAGTTTTCCCTCTATTTATTTGAACCATTAAGGCTTATGGACAACCCCTCGTGCATTCCTTGATGTCTGCCATGAATCCCACATTCCCTGGTGCCCTGCACTTCCCAGCCTCTGCGTGCATTGAATATTTCCCTGGCACTTCCATGGACTGAAAACATTTCTCTCCATGGATTCTTTTAAATTCCACCCCCAAAACAACCCTCTGGATCACTGAAAGTGGGAATGTTTGTGCTGAGGATCTTATAGGGAGCCTGGGAATTGTTTGGCTGCTACCAACTTTTCTCACGCCTCAACAAAATGCAAATATCCCCATTCCAGCTCTAAAACACAGAGCTGAGATCAGAGTGACTTTTTCAGGGTGTTGATTTCTTCCTTAGCTGCTTATTCTTGGTATTTGCTTTGAAAAAAAACTGTGTTTTTCTTGTTTGTAATAAATATAACAGCGTGAAAAGCGTGACTTCTAAGCAAATCTCTGAAATGAGGAGCTTCAAATCCTTCTGGGTTTTCCCCTTCATGGGGGAAAAGATCTCGTTAGAAATAACAAGCACGGCCTGGGAAGTGAACAGTGGGAATGTTCTGTCTGCACAGGAAGAATCCACAGCCATGGAGAACCATTAGAGTCAGTGTTAATTAGGGTTGATTGGCTGAGAACAGAGTCCGACATGACCCTGGCAGAGCTGCTCAGAGCCTGCTGAGTCACTGGGAAAACCACAGGCTAAGCTGTTAGAAGGTACAAATTAACAAAAATATAAATCTATGAGCAGGTGCAATTTTCCTTGGTTCTGAGTGGTGGAGGGGCCTGGAAATTGGTATCAACCCCAATTAATGGAGATGGTGCCTCCTGTTCCCCAGATCCAGCCCCATTTTGCAGCCTTGGAGGGTGAAAGGGATCCTCTCCAGGGGACCTGCCAGGGATGTGCATCCCAGAAAATGGGAAGGAACAGGGATGGAGAAGAGCCCACATCGCCAAAAGGTGGAAAAGAGGCAATGGAGAATCCCTGCTCCTCCATCCCTGTGCAGGCAGAGCTGCCATGGCTGGATCCAGCCCTGCCTCAGGGTGCTGTGCTCTTCTCTCCAGAGAAAGTTTTAGGGCAGCGGAAAATCACTTCCCCAAATCTTTGCTCTTGCACTCTGTGAAGAGCTGAAAGTTCTGCAAAACCCAGACGTGTTCCTGAGGGTTAACGTGGAGAGAGCAGAGCCAAATCTGCAGAGGAGGGCTCTGCCAGCCTGGGAAGCAGCTCCACTGCCTTTGGAATGTGCTTTTGCAGCTCAGAGCATGGAGAGCCTCCAGGGCTCAGTGTGGGAGCCACCTCCCTGCCCCTTCCTCCAAACCCTGAAACTTCTGGTTTCATGACTTTTCCATGATTTGGGTTTTTTTTTTTTTTTTTGCTGTCACAAATTCACACAGCTCTACCAACCCTGCTGGTGACATAATGGTGACATAATGCTGGTGACAACCCTGGCTGGGGCTTTTGTGCCTTCTGCAGCACCAGGAGCAGAGCTGGAGCACTCACAGTGCAAGAGCATCTCCCCCAACACCTCCTCTAGCTCAGTTTGGGGTTGGAGATGGCAAAAATAAACCTTTGCCACCTCTTGCTGCAGTTTTTCGCGTGGTTTGGGGCTGGTTTGGCTGTGTCCCTGCTCTGCCCCTCGTCCCTGCACACCTTGATCCCGTTCTCCGTGTGCTCCAGCCATAAATGTAACGGCACGGTCAGAGTCTCACCCTTATTGCTCATCCTGGTTCTTGTGTAACCCCGGGGGCTCTTTGGAGTCGCCGCCTGCTCCCTGCAGCAGCAACCGCGCTGCCAATCCATGCAGTCAATTCCCGAACGGGCCACTGGCATGGAAAATTTCAGATATTCCCTGGAATGGGTTGGTTTGCACCTGCGTCTGTAGGGCAGGGATTTGGTCCGTCTCCACAGAGGCTGAGGGGATGTTCCGCTGCCAAGCGTCTGCTCTCATCTTTGGGGTTTTTCCCTTAGAAAAATAGATTTTTTTTGTGCTGAAATCCACTCCTTGCTCCCCGGAGTTGGTGGAAGGGAAGGGGAACGGGACCCATCACTGCCCGCCAGCTCCGGCAGCCTCGGAGAAACCCCTGAGTGCCCATCCGAGCCCGGCAGCTCCAAGGGGAGCACAGCGGGGCCATCCCCAGGCCCCACCGGCTGCTTAATGCCCCGTTTAATCACCTGTTAATCACCTGTTTCACAGCACAGCCTCTGCCTGGCCCGGCTCTGCGTTTTAAAGCTCTCTCTGCCTGCCTGGTTCTGGGAATGACCCCGGGAGCAAGGACATGGGTTTGGACAATGCTTATGATGTGATTTCTGGGGCTGCCCTGTGCAGGGTCAGCAGTTGGACTCGCTGACCCTTGTGTGTCCCTTCGGACTCGGTTTATTCCATGATTCTGTGGGTGATGTCCCTTCTGCCCCCAGTTTGGTGTCTCCTGCAATCCCTGGGACCAAGAGGGGTGACTTTGGCTGGGTGGCCGTGTCCAGGTGTGCATCAAAGCGGGGCTGCAGCTCCGTTTCCTGGCTGAACCCTCGAGTAAACCCGGTCCCACAAATAAATGAGGGTTTATTGCACCCAAACAAGGGGGAATTTGAACCCAGCCACAATGCAGCAGATAAAATCTGAAAGATACCCAGCAGCTGGGTGGGAAAACTTCACCTTTAACCATGACCCTGCTCTTCGTGCCAAGTGCGTTCAAGGGATGCTCCCAAAAAAAGGAAATCCCTTCTCTCTGCTTGGGCACAGCTTTTTGGGGTGCTGGAGCCAGAATTCCTCCCCTGCCGAGGTAGGTGGTAGAGGAACAGAGAGAGCTTCATATTTAGGAAGCTAAAGGGGGATTGAGCTCCCTAAAGGGATGGACTGAGGGTGAGGAGATGGTGAAGAGGCAAAATCACCCAGCTGTGGAGCCACAGGGACCTCTGCTCCCGGTGTCCCTGCCGTCCCAGGAGCTCGGGGCCACTGCCTTTGCTGCCTGTGGGTCACAGCGAGCCGCATGATCTGCAGGGCCTGAGCAGCGACAACAACAGGAACAATCTGTGGGAGAGGAACTTAGGGATGAACCCAACTTCTCTAAAGTATAAAAAGAGCCTGGGGGGCCGCAAGAGGCATCGGCTTTGCACGCCCTCCCCTCCCGCCGCCGCTGCCGCCTCCGAGCGCTGACGGTTGGGAGCCGGTGCTGTCCTGGGGTTGTGCAACACCACTGGTGGGCCCTTGGCATCGCCTCCACCGCCCTCCCAGAAAAGGAAACACAACCCCAGCGAGGCCTGAAGGGCCTTGGCAAGGGCTCAAACGGCTCTGATCGGCCTCTGCGCTTTTTGGGGGCTTCACCTGGGTGATGGTGCCATGGAAGGGGTGAGCAAACCTGCAAAAAATGGGTCAAATCCCACTAAGGAGCACCAGGGATGGGGATTGTAAGGAGTGTCTGTGTTTCTTATCAAAGGATGCTTGTGCAGCTCAAAAAAGGAGCAGGGTCAATTAATTCCAAAGTCAAGCAGACTTTGAGCATCTTGCTGGATAGCCACTCACAGCTACACCTGGGGGAATGACAGTTTTTGGGGTCCTATTCCCATCAGTTTTCCCTTTTTCCTTTGATTTATTGGTGTTTCCACTTGCTGACCCAAGCCAGCTGGGGAAAGGATGTGTCTGGTGCACCATGGCCTTGGCAGCAGCGCTCTGCAGGCACCCTGAAATAAGATAATTACACATTTTACAGCCTATTTTTGGCTCGGGGAAACACCACTTCTGTCTGAAACCTTCTGAACAACAGGAAAAACCCCACAGAAGATGAAGGTGAAACTTGTGAGGTGGCCCCACTCCAGGCCAGGCACATCCCACACAGGGCCAGTCTCCAGGCCAGACCTGGTGGCACCTCCAGGAGATGGCACAGGTGCTGGCACTTTCATCAGGCACATCTATAGATGTTTGTGATTTTTAACTATGGTTTATGAGATAAGAAGAAGTGTCACCCCATGCAGAAATCCTTGTTGTTGAAATCCAGGTGTCCTTTGGCCCCCAGGCTGTGATTGAAGCCATGCATGGTGTGACATTTTCTCCTCACCTAAAGGAAAACCTTTTGCTGATTGGAAAGAGGGGAATAACAGAGGAGAAAATGAGATCCTGAATCCTAGGTGCTTGTGACTGCTACAAAATTGACCTTCAGAATTGATGCAAACTGATGGGACCAGAAGGAGAAATGCTCAAAACGTGATGAGATTTTGAAGCTGTAGCTCGTGGCCTCTTTTTAAGCAGCAGCAGTTGAGCTTGTTTTTCAATATTTTTTTCTAGTGAGTCACTGAAGTGAACGGGGACCTGGGATTCCAGGAATTCGGGTTTTATTTAACTTATAGGAAAGAAGGAAGAAACAGACAGAGTCACTGCTGCTGAACTAAAAATACTGTTTAGAGAAGGACATCTGCAATGCAGCTTTGAATGTCAAGGCCCTCAGTGTTTGTGCTGTTCTCCTGCAAATGTCACCTCCTGATGTTTGGAGAGGTAGGAAGGCTGGAGAGGGAGAGCTTGCAGCCACTCCCTTCTTCCGTCGGAAACCCTTCTTCACCTGGAAGTTTTGCAATGCAATGGAGAGGAAATCTTGTTTTCAACCTGCAGTGCAAGGACAGGGGTGCCCTGGACCTGTCCTGCCCACTTTGGGATCCCTGTGTGGTGGATCTGGACCAGTCCCAGCTGCTGGAGGCTGTTTGGGGACGTGAGAGTTGCCAAAAAATCTGACAAGTCATTCATAAAACTTCTGGGAGAGTATTTGTGAAAGCCAAGCACATTCTGCCCCTCCCAGCATCGAATAAGTGACCTTTGTCCTGGCTTCTATTTTCACTTTCGAGCTCTTGCCTTTGGAGGTCAAACAGTTTATAAAGCTCGGCAGAATTAAAAAGGCAGGATTAATCACCCTAGTTATTTTATCTTGCTGGCCCCCATCTCATTCTGCTTTTGCCAAGGTCAGGAATTACGCAAAAAACTCAAAATGTTCCAGAGTGCCACAAGTCCGCCCCAAGAGAACCCCGAATATTTGGGTTAAAAGGCACAATCTTTGCAAAAAATACCCTGTTGTGTCTTGTCCCTCCATCTGGGGAGTCTTGGCAGTTCTTGTTTTTCAAAAAAAGGAAGGATGATTTTCTCATGTAATGACAGGACTCTGGGAGCTGGAGATTTACAGGGGGAAAAAAAAAATCAGCAAGTATTGTACAACTCATCCTAAAAGGGTGAATAACCATCTGTGCTTCCCTGTGGTCCTGTTAAAGCAGGGCTACAACAAGGGACTGTCACTTTTCTTCTCAATTATGGTTTGGTTTATAAGATTATATCAATATGGGGCCAAGGAGTGAGCAAGTCAGGCCATAAACTCCATCAGCTACAGTGTGTTATTTAACCCCTGATTATTTAATCCCTGATTATTTAACTCCTAGAGTAGGATGTGCTGTCTCTTATCAGGGCTCAGTGGGAATATTGCCTCCCCTGTGCTCTGATAGCAGCAACCCCCAATCTGGAGTTAAACATTAACGAGCTGTCACAGCACTGCATTCCCAGAAATCTGTTGAGCTAAGGTCATCCATGGGGATGAATAATGGGCTTGATTTGAAATATCTCCGGGATGGAGTGGGTCAAGGCTGGGAGGGAAGCCTCATGTGGCTGTCAGCAGTCCCTGGTGTGGCTGAGGTCTCTCTTGGCCAATGTCAGGACTTCATCAGACTCTTGCTTCAGTCTTGTGGTCCAGCGGCCGCTTCCCTCCAGATGCTGAAAGGGAAAGAGCAAGAGAGGCGGGGGCCAGGCTGGGTTTCTGAAAGCCCTTTCAGCTCTGCTTTTGTTGCTGGTAATGGGAGAGCACATGGAATTCTTGTTCTTGAACCTCTTCAGATGGTGGCTTCAGCTGACGGGGTTTGAACTCCCCACTCCAATTACCTCTGCCAAGTGCAAGTGCTGCCCTTTGGGGGGGTTTAATTTCCCATCTATTCCTTTCCTCTAATGGTTCCTTGTGCTTGGAGCCCAGGCCATGAAAACAACTCTTAATCTACCTCCCGCCTCCCACCAATTATTTAATACCTGGGTTTTATTCCTTCTCATTTGTCTTTCTAACTACCCTAATTTCTCCGGTTTCCCTCATCAGCGTTTTCCCAAGCTCTTTATTGTTTTCTGATTGCTGTAATTCTGCAATATCTTTTGGCACTAAAGCCCGGCTCCCCAGGGGAACCGGCTCATGAATTTATACAGTGACATTACCCAGGCTTTGCAGACGAGCTCGGGGCTGATTCAGATGCCCAGAAATGCTCCTTCTGTTCCTGCCTCTCCTGTCGCTGCATCCCTTTAATGAGCAGGAATTGGCAAAGCAGGAATTGCACAAGTGTTTTCACTCTTGGTATGAAGAGCCATGAACGTCAGAGTCAAGAATTTTGGGGATTAAATGTTTGGCCTCCTCCATCCTTCCCCACTCTCTGCGTCCGTGATTCGGCAGGGCATTTCTCTCTTCATTTGTCAAGACAAGAGTTTCAGCCTGTGAGGAAATTTTCCCCATGGTATTATCTTCTTCTACTTCTTGCAAGTGAAGCACATTTGAGAATTTGTTCCTGAAACTTCCCATGTTCTAATTTTACATGACGGGGCTGTCAGAAGCAGCACATGAGAGAAATGAGATCTCCTCCGCAGCTTTGGGGTGACTGTGCTGCCCTAGAAGGGCTGATGAAACTCAAAGCTGCTCCCCTGCTCATTAATACCCAATTTCCTGCCTTGGTTACAGAGCTTTTAAGTGACAAAAACCCAGCCTGGGCCCAGCACGACTTCCATTAAATCCTCTTTAAGCAATGCCACCTCTTTTTTTCCTGCTTGGCAGAGGAATCCGCCTTCTAACCAAATACTTGAATGCACTCATGCCAGGAGAGGGGTTTTAAATATGATCAGTATGAGGAAATGCTTTGGGGTGCTGGGAATAAACACATTCCAGGGAGTTTATCTATTTATCTTACAGGGCTGCCCCAGACTAAGGATGGGCTGAGACGGGAGCCAAATGTTGCTCTAAGGGCGCTTTTCCTCTTCCAGTAATTTGTTTCTTTTTCTGTCTGGGAGTGGAATTAAGAGTCAGAAATCATGATGAGGGATTCTGCTTGTGAAATGTTCTGTGTCTTTCGAAGGGCAGGAGGAGGCAGCTGCACGGTGAGTCCTGGTGAGTGGCTGGAGATGGGATCTGGTAGAGCTGCAGTGCTCAGAGACCAGGGTTTGTGTCCCTGATCCCCCTCGACTGCTTCTGGTAACTCATCCTGCTTGAAAAGACCCAATAATTGCAAATTCTGTCAGAATTCAGTGCTCGCTAAAGGCTCCCCAGGAAGGCTGCCCAGGGTCAGAGTGGGAGAGTGGTTTCCTTGGTGGCTCGTTGGTTATCAGCCTCCTCTCGAGTGCAGGATGGGATGAGCAGAGGCTGATGTGCGATCACTTGGTTGGGAACCAGGAAGAGCTCAGAAAAAACACCAGAAGATCCAAACACCTGAAGATCCAAACACTTCCAGTTCTGGGAAGATTTGGGTTGGCTCCTGGTGGTGGGTTTGACCTCTGTTGCATTCAGCCAGGACTCTGAATTTGGACACAAATCTCAGGTCAGGGTTCGATCATGAGTTGATCCATGTGGGGTTGAGGTGTTACATCCCAAGGCATTTGAGGCTGAGGGCTGGAAATGCCATCAAGGCGTGAACCCCTGACCAGAAATCAGTGTCTGTCAGCTCCCATGGCCATGGCTGGGAGGAGGAAAACCTTTCCTTGCTGGATGGAGCTCTCTCTGTGAGCTTTCTTCTCCCATATCAGTTGGACAACAAGACCAACAAGGTCCTACTCAGGGCCAAGCCTTGGAAGTCTGTCCAGAACCACACCCAGTACCACTGCTGGTGCCCAGTGCTGTTTTCCAAGCCCCAATTAGTGGGTGTTCATTAGCAGGGGTGGTCAGGGGGCTTGACAGCACCCCCCTGATGCTCTCTGTGTCTCACCATCCCAGATGCCTGTCAGGACTGTGTTTTTTTGAGCCCACAGCTGTCACCTCCTCCTGCCCACTGTGTTTTTTCCTCTTTCCTGGCCCTGTGGTGACTTGACGGGAGCAGGTCACGGGGCCACCTGTCATGTGGAACCAACCGCCCGCATCTTGGTGTGGTCCACACTTACCTTTTTTTATCTTTGGAGAGACCAGATCATGACCATAAAAGGGAATAACGGAATTTTGGGCGAGGAGCCCTGCTCCGATTGGCTGAGAGCCGATTCGCGACGGTTTCGGGGGAAATAACCAGATGGGAGTAATTTTTGGGCCCGAGAATAAAAACAATGCAACAAAACCGTGTGGTTCACCATTGAAACCAAGACAGGACTTTCGGTGTTGGTGCCTCCCGTTGTTCTTGGTTCCACCTGCCTGAAACTGCAGCAGGGCCCTCACTTCCACATGGGCACAGCCGCACAGAGCTCCTGGTTCCCATAAAACATCTCTGCACACACAACCCACTGGGGCCAGTTGAGATAACATCTCCTGGAGGTTCACGGAAAGGACCTGGTGGTCAGGTTGGTTGAGAGCCAGAATTGCAGCCACCTCCTGTGAACCCATCCCTGCAGCCATGACCAGCTGATGTTACCTAAGATAACATCTGGAGATGAACTGGGAGGGTCTGGAGGCCAAGCTGGCCAGAAATCAGGCCTGTGATCAGCCTGGTGGCCTTCTGAGTTGGGAGAGCCCAAGCAACAGTTTGTTGTGGTTGAGTATCTGCATATCCATGTCTGAAAACCAGCAGAACAAAGCCCCTTCATGCCCCAGCATCTCTTCCACCCAACCCTTGTTAGATCTTGTGCATTGTTGTAGAGCCAGGCTTTAATCTTTGAGACGCTCTCCTAACATGTGCCACGAGCTCTGAGTTACGACGCTGAGTAAACATGATAAAAAAGGCTCAGAGGGTTTCCTGGAAGCTTTGGCAGCCATACTTTGGGAGCAGATGTTGGTGACAAGCAGAGTTCTTGTGAGCCATGAAGGCGTTTTCCTATTTAATACTTGCCATGAGAAATGTGACAGCTGAATTAGGGCATCCAGGAGCAGGGAGAGCGGAGGTGTCGGATTCGCCTCTTCTGGGAATGCCTTGCCCATGCAAGTCCGTCACTCTGTCCCTTCAGCCAATCAGAACAAGATGGGTTTACAGTTAATGTTGTTCTTGGAGTTGGAAGCAGCCTCTCGTCACCGAGGCGATGACAAACACGTGGCTTGTGTGCTCAGGGTGGCACAGGAGAGCAGTGTGACCGGGAGAGGTGAACCCAGCCACCTGCAGAACGAGGCAGCCTGGCTGCCGTGCTGGGGGATGTTTGCTTTAACCACCTCCCAGCAGAAGTGAGTCTGGCAGCCTCTGGTTCCTTCCCCAAACTGCAGCGGGGTGTTGGTCCCCCCTCACTGGATGCTCCTGGTGGCATCGAGCGCATTGTTGGCTGCTTGAAGAGATGCAGCTCGCAGGTGATTGTGTAGACACCTCACCCTGCTCTGTTCATCCCTTTCTTCAGCTTTCCTTCCCATTCCTCCTCTTATCCACCCTTCCCTCCAGTCTCCCCGTTTCCACCAAGCACCTCATTTAGGATAAGCACCAGAGATGGTTCTGCACCACCACCCCACCTCTCCCTCTCCCTCACGCCCCTTCCTCTGCTCTTGCCCCAGTCCCAGGTACCTTTAGCTGTCCCGTGGTAGCAGTTCCTTGGTTCTCCTCACTCCACCACCCGCTGCAATTCCTCTGCCTGCTCCACTGCCCTATTTCTTCAGTGGTGACCGCAGCGGTGAGACCCAGGACCTATCGCAGCATCGCAACCATGGCGCTTGGCCCCACAAAACCAGAGGGGAACCACAGCCTCTTACTCATTGGCACCCGAGCCATGCTGCCCCATCACCTCCTTCCCGCTGGGCAGCGGTTTGGGGACGGGGGGAAGAGGTGGCTGTGCAGGGTGTCTGCTCTGGGGTGTCCTCCATGGCCACCAACCCAACACCACGGGGCTCTCCAAGCCCAGCCTCGGCTGCACCATCCCAGGGCTGGTTCAGGCATCAGTGCGAGGCAGGGCTGGAGGTGCTTTTAGAAGGTTTGTTCTCAGTGTGGTTCAGGGCAACACTGGTGGTAAAGCAGCTCTGGAGGCTGCAGTGGAGACCTGGGCAGAGCCATCCCAAGGGATGGTCTGTCAGCTGGTTTGCCTCTTGCTGTGTCAGGCTTGAATCGTCAGGTTCTGGGTCTAAACTGGGCTGTCCTGCAGAGTAAGTGACAAAACTTGTTGGAAGTACAGCACTCTGGGTGTTTCAGATGTTCCCTTGCCCTCAGAATTCCTCCCAGGGGCAGAGCTGTGCTATGTCCCCGTGGCTGTGAACAGAGAGAGGCCAGGACACACAGAGGGATTCACCCAAGGCTGCAGAGGAAGCCTGTGTCAGGAGCAGAGTGAATCTGCCTTGATCTCCCACCCTAAGCGGCTCCAGACTCTCAGACCACAGGTTTCCTTCCCAGTCCTTCAGTCTTAACCCCAAATCAGCCTGCAGAGAGGGAGAAGGAATTGCACAAACGCCTTGGCTGCATTTCAGAGAAACCTCCTGGGCACTGCCTGGGTGCCCTGAGATGCTGTCAAGCCCAGCCCTGGGCACAACCTGGTGCAAGGGACACCCAAATCCACTCAAAACATCCAGGGAGAGAAAAGTAGAAATTTTAAGGATAATTCTGACCCTTCAAGTGATAAGGGGCACATTTCCCAAGCAGAATGGAGACAGGTATGGGGCTTGGAGCAACCTGGGATAATGGAAGGTGTCCGTGCCCATGGCAGGGGGTGGGACTGGATGGTCCTGTCCAACCCAAAGCATTCCATGGCTCCGTGACCGTGCCACTGTGCCACCCCACACCCTGCACAGCGCCTGCAGACCATAAAGCCCAGCGAGATGCAGCAGGGCCAACAACAACAGGCAAATGAGCATTGAAAAAAAAAAAAGCATAATTAAAAAAAAAAAAAGCTTTAACTACATGACAGCTTGCTCGAGCCCCTGTTCCTGTATTTGCTTAGCTGAGGGCTATCTTTACAAGTCTCTGCTGCCAGATGTTCCCGTATTTGCATGCGGGGCGAGGCAGGGATGCTCGGCGGCCCCGGGAGCCGCGGCCGGACGGCGATTGCCACCCAGCGGCTGCCACCCCGAGCACCGAGCCTCGCAAGCTCCCTGACATCCACCCATCGCTTCCCCGAGCGCAGGAGAGCCGTGGTTTTCCTCTCCATCAGGGCCGGCAGGGCTGAGGCACAGCCGTGCGGGTTGGGCGCTGCCTGCCCAGCCGTGGCTGTGTTGGAGAGACATAAATGAGCTCTCCTTTTATTTTTTATTTTTTTTTTTTATTTTTCTTTTTAATTTTTAATTTTTTTTTAGCTCAAGTCACTGCTGCTGCCGCAGGGAAAGTCTGCAGCCCTGGCAGGGCTGAGAAAGCCTTTGTGATGCACTTTGGGCCAAATCCTGACAGGGCTCTACCCGAGGCTGGCAGACCTCACCTCAAACCTCTCCCCAGCAGCATGGCAGGGACCTGTGGGAATGATGCTCCCATTTCCAGGGCCCTCTTTTTCATAAAATCACAGGATTTTAGGGTTGAAAGGGACCTCTGGAGATCACTTAGGTCAATCTCCTTTCCCTCCTGCCCTCTGAGTTTATTCCTCAGCCCAGCTCATGGCAAACAGCAAATCTGGGCATAATTTCTAAATCTGTTGCTCTGCAAGTTTCCATTCCAGGGACCACAGTCAGAGACACCTGAGCTGTCAGGGACCTGGGCTTTGATGGTTTTCCAGCTCTTCCCTCCCACACTGGGGCTCATTTTCTGCCCTCACAAATTTTGTGCCTGGACTGGAGACAGCAAACTCCCTCCAGCAATCACNCAGGAATTATTCTCCCATTTCCAGGGCCCTCTTTTTCATAAAATCACAGGATTTTAGGGTTGAAAGGGACCTCTGGAGATCACTTAGGTCAATCTCCTTTCCCTCCTGCCCTCTGAGTTTATTCCTCAGCCCAGCTCATGGCAAACAGCAAATCTGGGCATAATTTCTAAATCTGTTGCTCTGCAAGTTTCCATTCCAGGGACCACAGTCAGAGACACCTGAGCTGTCAGGGACCTGGGCTTTGATGGTTTTCCAGCTCTTCCCTCCCACACTGGGGCTCATTTTCTGCCCTCACAAATTTTGTGCCTGGACTGGAGACAGCAAACTCCCTCCAGCAATCACAACTCTCTGCTGGAGCTCTCCTAGGGTTTTTTTTCAGGTGTATTTTGTGTTTCTGTATTGTTACCTACAGAAATCACAGTCAATAAACAGAATTATTCCAGGTACCTCTGACAGCATTAGCTTTACTCTCAAAACAAGCTTTTAAACCCAATTTCTATTACTTACACAGCAAACAACCCTCATCTTTATACAGACACCTCTCCCACACACCTGTGTGACCACAGGCCCTTTAAATTCAGCCTGCTGTGGCTGATGGGGCTGATTAGGAGCAGGAGGAAAGGAAATGCTTTTGCTGCAACATTTTTATTCTTTTTTTCTTTTTCTGGTGCTTCAGTGGTTGGAGCAGCTCATGTACCCTGTGAGGCTGTGACCTACCGGGGTTGTAGGTGTTTGCTGAGCCTGCTGGTGGTTCCTTTTTGCTCCTCACTGCTGCTGGAGCTGGCAGGGCAGCCCATTCCCTGGATTTCATTGTAAATGTGCACTGCATCCCTTGGAAATGTTTGGAGGAGGTTGTTCCTGAGCTAGAGCTGGCTGAGCCCGGGGGGAGCTGTCTCAGAGTTAATGGCTGCTAGCAGGTTTTCTTTAAGACTTGCAATAGGGCATAAATTACCTGATCCTGAAGCTGTAGGGAGAGGACTGTGACTCCAGAAATCCTTCTGAAGTGGTGGCTGCTTTTCTTTCCCAGTGCAGCTGGAGAGGGGGGTGGCTGCTCCCCTTGCCTTGATGGTCCCCCCAGTTTTGGGGGCGTGGGTCTCCCCTCTACTCTGCTCTCCTCCCTCCCTCTGCTTGGAAAATCCTGTTGGGCTGGTGCACAGGGAGAGAAGAGCCTGTGTGAGCTGAGAAAGGACAGCCTGGGCAGCTGATGGAGGGTTGGGATGAGCTCCCTTCCCTTCTCCATCCCATGGGGACAACCCCAGCACAGCTGCTCAGGGCTGCCCTGGGGCTGCTGCTTCTCCGTGTCCTCCTCCCTCACCAGAGCAAACTTGGCAAAATGAACAGGACTGGAAATCTGGGAGAGCCCAGGTGCTCCAGGGGGCTTGTGTTGGGTGTCCAGAGCCAGCACGCTCCGTTCTGCTCTAACCCCCCAGACCAAACCCTGACATCAGGAGCAGTTCTGGGAAGCTTCTGGCTTAAGAAGAAATTATTTTCTCAATCCTGCTCTCAAGGCACAGAGTTTAACCTAAAACCTCTGCTCAGCTGCCCTCTTGCAGGAATCACCTGGTGCTTTTGCAAGGGAAAAAATCCCAGTTCTGGCTGTTCCAGCACTAATCCCAAGGCTGGTTGTCCCAGCACCAATCCCAGTTCTGGTTGTTCCAGCACCAGTCCCAGTTCCGGTTGTTCCAGCACCAATCCCAGGCTGGTTGTTCCAGCACTAATCCCAGTTCTGGTTGTCCCAGCACTAATCCCAGGGCTGGCTGTTCTAGCACTAATCTCAGGCTGGTTGTTCCAGCACCAATCCCAGTTCTGGTTGTTCCAGCACCAATCCCAGGCTGGCTGTCCCAGCACTAATCCCAAGGCTGGCTGTCCCAGCACTAATCTCAGGCTGGTTGTCCCAGCACTAAGCCCAGTTCTGGTTGTCCCAGCACTAATCTCAGGCTGGTTGTCCCAGCACTAAGCCCAGTTCTGGTTGTCCCAGCACTAATCTCAGGCTGGTTGTTCCAGCACTAATCCCAGTTCTGGATGTTCCAGCACTAATCCCAGGGCTGTTTTTTTCCAGCAGCCTGGCTCTGGAGCAGTTTGGGCAGCCCAAGGCAGCCCTGCAGAAGCATTTCCCCCACCCAGCCTCGTGTCCTGCAGCACAGCTGATCCCCTCCTGCAGAACAGCGTCCGTGGGAACTGCTCAGCCACTGCTAAACTTTCTCCCAGTGCAAAACTCCTTCCCTGTTGCTCAGCATTTCATTTACACTTGGTTCATCTGCAAAAAGAAGTAAAAAAAAAGAAGATTTGCAGCCTCCAAACCATTTCCTCTTTCTCTGGGATGTGCTGCTGAGCTGGGGACAAACACAGCCCGTGTGGCTTTGACAGACTGACTGTGCACCCTCTCTGGGCTGGGTTTAGGGGGGTAAAATCAGCAATTTGGTGATAGAACAGCCTGGGCTTGCTGTAAATTGTGCGTTGAAAACCAGAGCAGCAGTGTGGGAGGTAAAAACTGTGCTGGCTGCACCACTGGGAATGTTTACCCAGGCTCTCCTGGGATGCTGGTGGGGTCAGGCCCTTTTGTAAATATTAATTAGATATAAAGAAGAAGGTTTTTCCAATAGGGTGGAAAACCACTGGTGTGCATTGCCCAGAGTGGTGGTGGCTGCCCCATCCCTAAAAACACTCAAGGTCAGGTTGGATGCGGCTTTGAGCAACCTGTTCTAGTTGAAGATGGCCCTATAATTGCAGGGACATTGGATTAGATGAGCTTCAGAGGGTTTTTCCTTAGGGAAGGATTTTGCACAGGTCTCAGCTGCAGGAGGTCCTGCCCTGGCAGCTGAGCAGCAAAAATGTCCCCCTGAGTTCTAATGAGAAAGCAGAAACTCTTCTTTTTCCCCTAAATCAGCCTAGAAAAGGCACTCTGGAGTTTCAAAATCGAACCTTTTCTCAGACTTCCTTAAAAATTTAACTTATTCCTTCACTGGGCTCTTCCTTTCCCTAAGGCGAGAGGGGAAGTGGAACCATCTACCCCTATTGATTTTTAAATATTTGGGTTTTTTTCCAGAAACAGCCAGGATTTAGCTGCAAAGCTGAATGCTTAAAAAAGAGCTTTCGCATCAAGTCTGTGTCACTGTTTATTCTTTATCCGTCTGGCTTCTCTGAGTATCACCTAATCATTAAATGTGTAACAAGTTGCCCAGCCTGGCCAGTAATTTTCTAGGTATCTTTACATAGAGATCATATTTTGTTTTTAAAATGGTTCCTTGTTCTTGAAAACCCAGGAAGAATGGTCACATTCATATTTTATTTCTGTATTTTGTATATCCATCCATGTATATTTTATACCTCAGCATAATCTGTATATCTGTGAATAATACTCTTCATAAATGTATAAAGATTTTCAATCTTTAATGTCCCAGCTAAAACCCATCCCAAATCGAATCCATTTGGAGAAGAAATTGAGGCAAACCCCTCAATTTTCTGCTTTTCTGCCCATTCTGCCTTGTTTAAAAGGCCACTTACACACTTCCCAGCAGCTCCAGAGTTCTTTTTTTCCTTCAGAAAGCCCTGATGCTTTGAGAGGATGAATTTATCAAAGCTATTCCTCCTTTCCTGCCTGCTCTGGGTGGTGATTAGCAAATTAACTACCTGATTGTAATGGATTTATCGCTTTATAATAACTTTAGGAGGGCTGCTCTTTTCTGTGCTGGGATAAACCACCTGTGAGCAAGGCTTGGCCTGACCTGGGTCTCACAGCCCTTTAATTCCTGCTTTAATCCACACAGGACTTAATCCCAGGGATTCTTCTCTGCACAGTAAGGAATGGAGGGAAATGAGATCAGATGGAGACGGGACTTGGCTAAGCCTGGATTCATTTAAACCTGGATCCATTTAAACCTGGATTCATTTAAACCTGGAGTTCTGCACAGAGAAAGGCCCCTGGGTGAGTGCTTCTGGCACATCCCAGCCTTTAGGATGTCAGGGATTAGGATTTGAGGGAGATTTAGGGATGCGGGGGCAAACCAGCCCGGTTCTCCACGAGACTCTGCCCAGCTCCTGTCCCGCTGAGCTCGGGGAGCTCCAGACCCGGGCTGATCCCGGGGAAAAGCCCCAGACAGGAGGAAGGGGAGCACAAACCTCCCTCGGGGGCTGCTCTGTCCCTCTTCGGGCAGCCTGGAAAGCTCGGGCTGCCCGAGATCTCCCTTCCCTGGGAGGCTGCCTCCCTCTAGTGAGAGCCGGGGCCACCCGCACGCCGGGCCGGGTCCTGCTCGGCCGCTGTGCTGCGGGTTTGGGGTGCTCAGAGTGCCTGGGGTGCTCTCCAGCACGCTCCGGGGGTGCTGTGCACATTCTGGATGCTCTACAACATGTTCCGAGGGTGCTGTGCACATTTTGGGTGTTCTCCATCGTATTCTAAGGGTGCTGTGCACATCTGGGATGCTCTCCAGTGTGTTCCAAGGATGCTGTGCATGTCTGGGCTGCTGGTCTGAATGCATCGAGGGTGCTGTGCACCTTTTGGATGCTCTGCAATGTGTTCAGAGGGTGCTGTGCATGTCTTGGATCCTCTACTGCATGTTCCAAGGGTGCTGTGCACATTTTGGGTGCTCTGCAGTGTGTTCCGAGGGTGCTGTGCACATTTTGGATGCTCTGCAGTGTGTTCTCAAGGTGCTGTGCATATTTTGGATGCTCTCAAGCTTGTCCTGAGGGTGCTGTACATGTCTTGGATGCTCTCCAGCATGTTCCAAGGGTGCTGTGCACATTGTGGATCCTCTCCTGTGGGTGCTGTGCACATCTCGGTGCTGGTTTGAATGCACGGAGGGTGCTGTGCTGCCTGTGTTGTGGGTGCTGTGGATGTCTGGGGTGCTGCTCTGCCCCATCCAGGCGCTGTGAGTGAGCCCTGGCCATGGGGCAGGCTTGGGACACTGTGCCTGCAGGATGCTGGGATGGTTTGGGTTGGAAAGGTCCCTAAGGATCGTCTCGTCCCGTTCCAACCCCTCATTCCACGGGTGCTGGATTAAGCAGAGCCCCTGGGCGGTGTCAGGCTGTGCTGCTGCCTGGGGACAAGTGGTGGTGGCCGAGCCGGGAGGGTGGAATGACACAAACAATTCCCGATCCAGCGCGCAGCTGAAGGGGCAGCTGTGAACCAGCAGCCCGAATTTATCCCGAATTGGTGCTCTGCGTCAGGCGGCTGCTGTGTTTTTAATCCAATCCCCGAGCCCCCAGGCAGGATTTGTTGTGCTGCTGGATTTTTCCTTTGCCAGCCAGGGTAGGATTTCATCAAACGAGCTGGATAATTTCCCCACATCCTCAGGGGCTCGCCGGCAGCTCAGCTCCTCCGGGCTGCCCTTAGCAACCGGCGCAGGAAAACCAGAGCTCCTCACCAAAGGATCCTTTCCAGCCTCTGGAGCATCTCCCTGGAGCAGCGGGCAGGGCACGGGCAGCACCTGAGCACGTCCCACTGCTGCTCTTTGCCCTCGCCTTTGTCACAGCTGAGCCTCTGCTCCTGGCACAGCCCTTGGCTTCACAGGCTTTGGATGCCATCCTAAATCGGCAGCAGCTCCTGCAGGATGATGTGCAGGGAGAATGCAGGGATCTGCGGGGCTGGAAGGCTGCAGGGCAGCGAGCTGTGAGACCATCAGCTCGGCAGGGCCGACCTGGAGGTTCTTAACCCGGCTGAGTGGAAGGAAAAACATTTATTGTCCCAGCAGCAAGGATGAGGATTTTTCCAGCCAGAGGAGCTCAGGCTGCTGCAGAACTCCCAGGGAGGTGTGCTGGAGGGAAAGGGGGAAACTAGAGCAGCAATTCCCTCAGCCATCCTCACCCATCCAATTCCTTCCCACCATCCTTGCAGAAAGGTGAATTCCCTTCCCACACCTGCCCAGGGTGCTGTGAATCCTGGCCAGGAGCAGCTGTGGGGTCGGCGCTGAATTTCCAGCTTCCAGGAGGCAGAACTCCCATCTGGGGAACACATGGAAGCGTGGCACGGAGGAGCAGCCAGAGGGATGATTTCCAAGCCCTCTGGCAGCTGAAGGGGTTTGCAAAGGAAAAGGTTTTCAGGGATGAGCTGCAAAAGCACCTCGGGTGAGGGATCACCCACAGGCAAGAGATGTGGGGAACAGCAGCAGGGGCTGATCACACTCAGAGCATGAGCAGGATTTACTGCACAGAAGGCAAAACATAAATGAGCTGAACATGCTGCAAAAATGGAGGCTGGAGGGAAGTAATGGTGCAGGGGATATGTCTGTCATTTCAGGTGGTGAAAAAGTCAATGTTGTGGGCCAAAGCCAGAGCACAGTTTTGCTGTTTTCTGGATTTTGAAGCATGAAATGCTCTGCCCTTCCCTCCAGATTTGGGCTTATTTCAGTTTTGCTTCTGCCACAGGTTGATAAAGGCTGAATATCAATGTTTTTGAAGCAAGGGCTCACAAGCACTGCAGACAAATCGATTTTCCTTAAGGAAACCTGCTTGGAAGTGACCAGCACAGGCCCCTCTACCTCTGTTGGGGCACAAGAGCCGGTGTGACATGATTTCTGTGTGTGCACCTCAGAAAGGTGTTAATAACACCCACATCCCAGGGGTGTTGTTCCCCTCCCAGCCCACCTCTCCCTCCTCATCTGCTTCCCAGCCCCGAGGTGGGATCAACCAGGGTTTTAATTTCAAAGCTTTTTTTTCCCTTCTCTTTTTCTTCTTATTTTACTTCGCCCTCCTGCTAAATTTCCCTCCTGGAAGATCCATATCTGCCCCCACCCTGCTCTTCTCTGTAGCACCTACTGGCTGCCAATGTGTCATGAGGGCAGCACAGATGGGCTGCAGCTCCCTGAATCCCCCGGGATTCCAGAGGTCTGGAAAGGCGACAGCCACAGCTCCCCTGGGTGCCATATAACAGCAAGGGGGCTGTTTCCACCAAAGGGTCCCTGCCACACATCCAGCAGCTGGGGGCTTTGATTCAGATAGGGATCTGCACCGGCCTGGCCTCCAATTAAGGCTGAGGGATGGGGTTTATGGCTCTGGTTTCCCCCCCTGGCGTCAGAAGGGATGGCACTGGGTGTTGTCGGGATCTGCAGCACTGGGATGGATGGATGGGGTCTTCTCCTGGGAGGGGAAGTGGTGGCTGCAGCAAAATCTGGGCAGGTTTCTCTTTCTTCTTCTCTCCAAGAAAATATCTGGTGGTTACTGAGCCTGGTTCACTCCCAGACCGAGAGCTGAGAGTCCCTGTGGCCTGTTTAGTTTGAAATTAGAGATACTTGGGGAAACAGGAGTGGAAGACTGTGTAAATGCTGTATTTGGGTTTTTTAATTCTCCATGTCCCCTCCCCTGCCCTGGGACTGCACAGACAGCAGTTATACCTGAGTTCCTGAGCTTTTTTCTTTGCTGAAGGGAGAAATGGGGATAAATGAGGGAAAACAGGGAGAATTGGGGCGTTTTCTGAGTAAAACCAGTGTTGTACCACGCAGGAGTGCAAATACTTTTATACAGGGCATGAACTGCAGCTCCTGAAGGATCAAAGGGGCAGGGAGCCTCCATGTGCCAGGTTTTGCATTGTTCCAGACTGCTCCCCTTGTGCCAGGGCTGCCTTCAGTCCTGGGGCTGCTTTTGGGATGTGCAGCCAGAGCTGCTCCCCCAGCACAGCAAACATTTGCATCCATCCTAATGCAGATCCCTGTGGGTGCACTGGGACAGGCTCAGTTGCATTTTGGGCTGCTGCTTCCTTCTTTTCCTTCTTAGGAAATCCATGTTCATCTTTATAGGGGGGGATGTGTCACCCCAAATTTCTGGGAGCATCTCCAGGTACGGGGGTTGCAGGAGCTGCTGCTCATCCCGGCGCTGCCAGCGCCATTCCCAACCAGGCTGTGCTGCTGTTGCATTAATTACAGGAATCTAATGGGAAATGTAAACAGGAAAGCTCCGGAGGGAGATAAGGGGAGCAGGGATGGGAGGCAGGGGCTGACAGGCTCCCTCTGGTGCAAGGAATGGAGTTCAGAGCAAAGTTGACTTCCCAGCCCGCGGCTGGCGGCCGCTCAAAGGTGTTAATTAGGGAGGCCAGATAACGACTGGGACAGTGTCCCCGGCTGTTCCCCTTTTTGGGAACAATCCCATTCCTGGGGCTGGAAGTTCAGCTGCAGAGACCCGGTTTTGGTGCATCAGGGGGAGGGGGCCCTGCATTGCTGGGCGAGAGAGGGGGAAAGGCTTCAGACTGAGTTTAGATGGGATATTGGGAAGGAATTGTTCCCTGGGAGGGTGGGGAGGCCCTGGCACAGGGTGCCCAGAGAAGCTGTGGCTGCCCCTGGATCCCTGGAAGTGCCCAAGGCCAGGTTGGATGGGGCTTGGGGCAACCTGGGATAGTGGGAGGTGTCCCTGCCCGTGGTAGGGGGTGGAACAAGATGAGCTTTAAATTCCTTTCAAACCAAACCATTTAATGATTATTATTTTAAACCAGCCAGGTTTTAATCCCACCCAAGGTGAGTGGGGTTGCTCTGCTGCCAGCTGCCAAGGAAAGGTGGCCCAGGGCTCTCAAAAGCTTCTTCTGGTTCTGCATCTTGAGTTTGGATCCAGGAAAACAGGACACAAGTTTGGGCAGGGCAGAAAATAGGGTAACATTGAAGCATCTCTTCCTTTTAGTCCACCTTCCTTTTTTATTTTATTCCCCTTTAATTCTCATTTTCATGTCCACAGACGGTTTTCTTTGGCACTTCCCTCCTTCAAGGCTCCAGCTTTTCTTTCTCCTGGGCTGTGCTTCCAAACACCGCACCCGAGGGTGTGATTCAGGAGCCCTGGTTTTCCTTTTGGAATGACCATATCCATGGCCACTGGGCACCTGGAAAAGCCCTTTCCCAGGGGTTATTTTCCCAGCAGAGATTTCCAAGCTCTCATTCTGCCTGGAGAGCAAAGTCTGTGTGCAATGAAAGTGGAGTTGGAAGATCCCAGGAGCCAAATCTCCATGGGGAAAGTGTGAAGCAGGAACTCAGCTCCCAGTTTGGAATTCCTGATGGTGCAGCAACCCCTGTGCATTCCTGGGGGTGAATCCCTATCCCTGGACCCCCCAGGAAATGCTGAGTTCCCCAGCACTCACCTATTAATACTTCTGAGCACAAACCTCTCTTGGCCATTCCAAACCCAGGAGGAGGCAGATCCCAATTTCCACCCCTGAGACCTTTCTGTTCTCCTGGATTTTTTTCCTCTTGGCCAAATCGGAAGAAAACTTCATTTTTTGGTCTGAGCTCATTTCTCAATAATGAGATTTTTTTCCTCTGTGGCTGCTCTCAGTCTGGGTAGGTGTGTGGGGGGGAAAGGAGGTGGATGAAATTCCTGCTTATGTCACCTCCTTTGGCATTAAAGCAGCAAGTGGGGAATGTTTGAGCTGCCAGAGCCTCTTATTTTTATTAACTCCAGTTTCCACAATACAAAACTCCATCGTGTTCCTTGCTTCTGCTGCCAGCTGCTCCCAGCTCATTCCATGCAGTTCCCAGGAGGAAATGTCCCCTATGGAACAGGAATTCCGGGCAAAACTCCTTCCAAACACCTGGAAGGTGAAGCTGGAAGCTGATGATCAGGAACACAGGAAAAGCTGGTGCAGATCCAGAGAAAGCTTTTGTTACTTTGGCATTCAGCGTGCACAAAATCCATGGTCAGTGGATTTTTGTCAGGAGTTTGTGATGGGAGTGAGGAGCAGACTGGGATGCTGTGCTTATCCAAGGATTCCTGCTTGGCTCTGTGTGAGCAGATCTGCCTTGAGCTTCTGCTTCCCTGTTCTGCTCCACAAATGATGACCTGAAAAGGAAACAGGGTAAACTGTGGTGTTGCTTCAGCTGGAAAACAGAGCCAGCCCGAGCAGGAGTGAGTCCCAGTTGGTGCTTACTGGGCATGCTGTGATCCCAGCTTTAGCTGGAGAGGAGCCCAGTGAGCAGCTCACCCCAGGAGATGCAACCACCCTCGTTTAGTCCTTGATTTTCCATGAGGTGTTCAAGAGGAGATGTTCTCAGCACAGACTGGTGGTTGGGAGGAGGAGGATGTGGGACAGCACTGGTGAGGGGATTTCTGCTCAGAGCAGAGTCCTCAGTGCTGGGATGGTGGTTAAACCCCAAACTTGGGGTGTGGGGACACAAATGATGCCACAAACACTAGGAAAATGCAGCACAACCCCCCAGTCTCCTCAACTCACTAAACCGGATGAAAAGCATGGAATTGTAGAAGGATTTGGGCTGGGAGGAACCTTAAAGCTCATCCAGTTCCACCCCCTGCCATGGGCAGGAACACCTTCCACTGTCCCAGGCTGCTCCAAGCCTTGTCCAACCTGGATGGTCAAAACTAGTGGGAACATCACCAAAAGGTGCCCAGTCCCAGCTCTGGCTTTCCTACTGCCCAAAAGACAGATTATCTACTTAACAGGAGTTCTTGCAACTGGAGATTTCTGATATTTAGGATTGTTTTGGGAGATAGAGTTAAATGCAGAGAAGAAATGGCTGGAAATGGCTTGTGTAGGATTTGGGGGAAATGAATCTTGTTCAGAGGTAAAATCCTCATCCCTGGGGTCTGGGAATGCCCCGGCATCTCACAGAGGTCCGTGTTCTGCCCTCCCTGAGAACCAAGCAAATGTTCTGACTGGAGTGAGTTGGAATTCAGTGACCTTGTTGGAGGAAATTATTTTGCTCACACTAAGATAAATTTAGATTTTTATTCTTGGCCACTTTTCTTTGCAGGCAGGTTTAGTTTCTCTTTCTGAGCCTCTCTTTGTGTTTTCATTTGCAAAAGCAGGAAAAGAATCCCCCAGTGCTCTTGGCAAACCATTTTCTTCTTGCTGCCCCCCACCACGAGCCTGACTGCACTGCAGAAATCCTGCTCATCCCTCAGAGTCTGAATTGAATTAATTTTACGGATTTTAAAGGTTTTGGAAGTGGTTGGAATCTCCTCCCCTCCCTGCTTTTTGAGGATATCCACACTGCCTCTCCTGTTGCTTTGCCTTCCTCTGGATTTATCTCTGTGTCACTGACAGCATAACCCTGAACCTCTTTGAACTCTAAAGGACAAGGAAAAAGTGTAAACTCAGCTATTAAAAAACCTCTTTTCCAGTGCTGGGGGATTTAAAATCCATCTGGAACAATAAAAGCAGGGTTGTGCCAGCACTGCACTCCCTGAGCCATCACCCCACGGTCCTGCTGACCAGGGAGCTTTGCCCTGTTTTCCCTGTTTTCCCTGTTTTCCTTATTTTCCTTCCTTTCCAGTTGTCTCCTTTACAACCAGAGAAAAGCCACACATCCCCAGCCTGCTCTGAAACTCAGCATTCCCAGAAGGTGGATTTCTGAATGGTTGGCTGGCCATGATGTGCCTCAGGGCCTTCATTTTCGGTTTTTTTTTTTCCAGGCCAGCTGAGGGAGGAAGTTTGCAGGATGTTATCAGCATCCTGTTGCTGTGACCTGCTGAGCAATAGCATGGAAAAGTCTCCCCTTCGCCACACCCCGGTGGCAACCTTTTGGCTCCTGTCTGCTGGCCGTGTTCTGCAAGATTAATGTGTTTTTCCACACATATATAGCTAAAAGGCATGGGTTTTTATTTTTGTTTGGGGGTTTTGTTGGATTTTTCCCAATATCCAGTCATTTTTGGCAGTGTTTATGAAGAGTGTGGAGGACTTCTGGCACGCTGGAGGCACCTCACTGGGGGACATCCAAAACATGGCCAAGGTGTTTCATGTGTCTTGCAAGAAAGGTGGAAAGGGATTTTGGCTTTCTGGGTGGATAGTCATTGATTGGAGAACACCGACAAAAATCCCAACTAAAACCTCCCAAAAAACAACAGAAGAGAATAAAATGAAGGATTATGTCACCTTGATGAGGAGAAATGTTTGCTTTTTAGCTATTGGAGTGGTTTCCTCCAGACCAGGGCAGTCAATAATGAACATCTTGGACAGTTCATGTGCTGTGTTTCCACTGTGACCATGATATTGGTTGTTATCCATGCAATTCCATGATCCCTGTCACAGGCAGAGCAGCTTTCCATAGGAAATGGCTTTGTCCCAATCAAATCCTTCTCAGGAAGTTTCGTTTCACCAAATTTTGTGGAGAGAAGAATATAAAAGAAACCAAGCCGAGCCTTCTCCTTTCATATTGATGTTCGTGTAATTCCATAATTCTTTAATATCAGCACAATATTTCAATTGCCCTGGAAGAACACATTCCAATGGTTCCAAATAAATATTTAGGCATTCTTGTTCCAAGGGGAAAAAAGAAAAGTGAAAACTCCAAAGCTCCTCCCAGAAGATGTTTTTTGCTCTTTCCACATCCCATTCCCCAGCCCATCCCTTCCCATTGGAGCATCATCATCATCAAAGGGTTTGAGCCACAAGCTTGGTTCTCCTCCAGGAGCATCCCTTGGGGATGTCCAGCACCCGGGTTTGGAAGGGTGAGAGGAATTCATTGTGTCCAGGTTTGACTCCACCCTCTCACCCTCCCTCACCACCTCCAGATGTGGTCCCCAGTTCGAGTGGGGTTTAATGGATGGATGGAAATCAGGTCCTGCTATCCTGGTTCACCCCCAGTGGGATCCTCACGGGACCAGCCAAGGCCTCCAAGGAGAGATGGTCACCAAGGTTGTGTGTTGACTTGGGATTTAGGTTTTTTACTTGAGATTTTTAGGTTTTTTTTCTTTGTGTGCTCAGGGTGAGCTCATGGGACAGAGCTGAGTGCTGGGTGGTGTCTGCATCAAGCACTGAAAGCTCTGCTGTGGTTGAGGCCCAGGAGAAAAAACTGGAGCTGGTTTAGGCCCCTGGAGTAGCCAACATCGGCTTTCATCAGCCCAAAAATTCTTGGTGACTCTCCAACTGCATGCCCTGAGGTTGGGACAATGTTTGTCCAGGGCCCTTCCTATTCCTGGCAGAACAAGCTGGTGTTTGCTATAGGGAGAAAAAGCTGCCTCCAGCAGGAATAATTCTTATTTAAAGTCCTGTGTGAGCTTTTTCAGGGCTCTTCAGGGAAAAGATAATTCTGACCCCATTTTATCCAGCCACCTATTTTTGCTCAGCTCGATGGCAAAGCCTTGGCTGGAGCTGCCAAGTCACGTCACCTCTGTCCCTTTGCCCCCTGCGCCTGGGGGACAGTAAATCTGTAGGCAAACATTAGGCCTTCCTGAAAAGCCTGGCATTGCAGGGAGAAAATCAAAAGCTGGAGGGTTTTTATTATCTCTCTCCTTATTGTCTTTTTTTTTATTGCCTTTTGGAGTCACCCTGGAGAGCAATCTCCATCGCACATCGTGGCCCTGCCAGACTTCCTCTGCTGTCGCTGTGACCTAAGGAATAGAGGCCAATGCTTTCCTCTGCTCTGAGAATTAACAAACCCGGCTCCCCAAACTCCAGAGATCCCTTTTTCTGTGTCCCCAGGGCTTTCCCCTCCCCAAAACCATCACCCCAAACAGCGAGGAGCTGCACTTGCACTGGGGAGAGGAAAAGCTGCAGGTTCCCCGGCTGGCGCCGCGGTGGGAAGTCTCCGAAATCCCCTGGTAGTTCCTGACTCCCAGGGCGGTCTGCACGGGGGAGAGGCTCGGCATCTGGCAGCAGCCCTGGAGAGATGCTTCTTGCAGGGAAACTATGTGCTCTGCTAACTCATTAAGCACTTATCTCCTGCTCCTGCTCCGAAGGAGGACGGAGTCGGAGCGGAGGAGGCGCGGGACACGCCAGGAGGGAATTGCAACAGGCACAGACCCTTTAAGGAGAAGGTACAAGTGAGACACCATTGCTGAGGTCAGGGTGAGGTTATTTTCACCCTTATCATTCCAAAGTATGCAGCCCACCTCTGCTTTCCTGGGAAATCAGGAGGTGAAGGAAAACTGTGTTGTGGGAAATGTGCTGATATTATCTGCTCACCTGGAGTCTGTCTTTATCCCCTTAGTCACAGAATCATGGAATGGAGGTTGGGTTGGAGGAGACCTTAAAGCTCATCTAGTTCCCAATATCCATATTCCTTCTCAACATCCCACCTAACCCTGCCCTCTAGCAGTGGGAAGCCATTCTTCCTTGTCCTGTCTTTCCAGAACTTTTTCCAAAGTCCCTCTCCAGCTCTCTTGGAGCCCCTTCAGGCACTGGAAGGGGCTCCAAGATCTCCCCGGTGCCTTCTCATCTCCAGGCTGAACGATCCCAGTTCTCTCAGCCCTGGAGGTACTTGATGCCTTATTCCAATGCTGCTGTACTCAGTGGGATTTTCCAGCAAAAAGTTATTCCATCGTGCTTTGGGTACTCCTGGACATCACACATGACTGATAACTGATAGCTAGTAGCTGATAACTGATAAATGATAACTAATTACTGATAACTGATAACTTTTAGGGTACTTCCACAATAGAACTCCTCAGTGCGGACCAAGGTTTGACTTGGATGTACTCTTTGGATTTCCCCCTTGGCAACCAAAGAAATTGCTTAAGGAAAAAAGTCATTGCAATTTCCTCCAGTTTTTTGCTTCCTCCAGGCTTCCCCTCTTTTGCTGTCCATTCCAAGAAATAAGGGGATTTTTCAGTCTCAGAGGAAGGACGGAGAACCTGCCATCCACAGGTCAGTGCCTGGCAGAGGATTTCAAATCTGGAGAAACACATGCCCAACCAGCCCAAATTTCCATATCTGAGTTCCCAACATGGGATCTGACCTTTTTCTCCTGACTGTGACTGAGGTCCAGCTTCCTTTCCTGCTTATCTTCTCCCTGTGGCAACAACTCTGATATCAATTAATTAATTACACACTTCCACAGCTTCTTGTGTGGTTCAGCTTGGTCCAAAAATGAGCTCGGCTTCTCCAGGACATTTTACTGAGAAGCTTTTCCTGGCCAAAAAATGACCAGCTGGGTTTTCTTTCTATTTTTGCTTCGTGAGGCATTGGATTAGCTTCTTCAAAACTTGGGAAAATTCTGATTAAAATGGGAATGCTCTGCTGAACTATTCAGGCAACCTGTTTCTTACACATCCCTGTGGATGCTGGATTTGAGAGGCTGTTTCCATGCAGGGTGCAGCCACTGAGGAGCTGTTTTCCTTGGATTTGCCTTTCCTCTGGAAGGCAGCAGATCTCTCTGACCACACCAACGCTGCATTTGCAGCACGGTGAGACCCATGAGCTCATCAGCTCCTGGCTCATCCCACTGCTCCACGCTGCAGCTGGGCTGCTCTGCGCTCCTTTTATGTCACACGACATTCCCATCATACTTCCAAGGTCAACATTTTGGCTGACTCACTCCGGGCCAAACAGGGGATTTCCAGAAGCAAAAGCTGCAACATGAATATTTCTTTTTGCTTTGATTTTTTTATTATTTTTTCCCTCCTGTGTGTGTGTGAACCCTCAGAAAACTGGCTGGCCTGACTCTGCACATCCTGGCAGCGCTCGGCTGAGATCATTCCAGCTTCCTTCTGATCCTTCTGGGAAAGGCTAGAGGAGGTCCAGGCTCCTCATGGGTGCACAGGGTGTCTTCTTGCACCTTGGGTAAGGAAAATGGGTGCAGCTAAATCACAAAATCATGGAGTGGTTTAGGTTGGAAGGGACTTTAAAGCCCATCCAGTCCCACCCCTGCCATGGGCAGGGACACCTCCCACTGTCCCAGGCTGCTCCAAGCCCCATCCAACCTGGCCTTGGACACTTCCAGGGATGGGGCAGCCACAGCTTCTCTGGGCGCCTTGTGCCAGGGCCTTCCCACCCTTACAAGGCAGAATTCCTTCCCAATATTTAATTTGAATTGAGCTTAACCCCCCCCCCCCAATATATATATATTTAAATATTTTTACACCAGCCTTGAATTTGGGTCTTCAAGGGAAGCAGCAAGGGAAATATTTACTGAAATATCCATGTGTTTATCCAGTCTGAGATTGGCAGAGCAGGACCCTGGTGGAAATACAAAAAGATTCCCTGCAAAACCTGATCCGTGCCAGCCTTGGCTCTTCCCTCAGGAAGCATCCAAGACAGGGTCTCATGGTTATCATGCAGCCAGGAGTAGTTACAGCCACATCCCATTCTTATTTAGCTTTGCACATCTCCCCCCAAATCCAGAAACGTTGCTTGAGCCTGTGAAAAAATACGAAAAATCCAAGTTTTCTCTCCAGTACCTGCCTTGAATTCCCAAAGTGCAACGTTTGCCTGGCAACATTTGCTCTGCAAAGAGCCTTTTCCATCACCCCAGGGTCTGGAGCAGAGTCAGCACTCGGAAAACTCTCCAGGAGGGGGGTTATTCCCTGGGCTGACCGATGCCCCCTCGGATGCTGGAGGGAGCTGACGGAGCAGTAAAAGGGGACAGGAAAAAAACACCGAGCTGTGGCATTTGCTGGTTGCGTGCAGCCGCAGGCAGGAACTGCTTCCTCTGTTTCCAGGCTTTTAGGGAAAGGGGAGCTCCACGGAGTTGCTAAATTGGAATGAAGTGAAAAAAAATATTGCTGTGAACAACAGAAGGTTTGGCTATTTTTTCTTTTCTTTCTCTTTTTCTTTTTTTTTTTTTTTTTTTTTTTTAAGGACAAAAACACAAAACCTTGGAGTGATTTACATGGGAAAGGGGAGCCGGAAACAATTTTAGAGGCTGTTTTCCAAAATTGATGAATAACAGAAGATACAATGGTTAAAGCAAATGGCCCAAATTTCCTGCTCTTTTAAGCCACTGAATAGATACTGAAAACAAGGGTGCCCTGTTTTTCTCCTCATGGGGCTGTCAGAGAGGGATTTTTCCCGGGTTCTTTTGGTTCTGGAGGCAGAAGCAAGGTGGGTGCTGGGGGTCCCCAGGAGCATGGATGCTCAGATGAGCAGGATGCATGGGAATTCCAGAGGTGGGCAAGAGCAGTGTGGGCCAGAAGAGTCGTTTTGAATAATTTCTGGTGAATAATGCTGCAGGCATGAGTCATGAGGAGGAGGCTGAAACTTCCTTTTGGGTTTTAAAAAATTATTTCTGTGAGTAGCTATTGATTTCTCCTCTGCCTGGGGCTTTCTTCCTCCAGACCCAAGTGCTTTTCCCTCCTAACCCTTGCCCCTCACCCACTGGATGAGAAGACAGGTTTGGCTCCAACCAAACACAAGTTGGAAACTTTTATTTCTTTTTGCAGAAGCCTTTGATGCTTCCTAAAAATATTCTTGTTTTGCTTTGGGAAAAAAAGCCTTGGATGAGATCCATGCAAAGCTCTGCTTTTGCTTAGCCAAGATGCAGGAGCTCCAGTCCTTGTCTGAGACACCACAAAGGATGTCCATGTGCTCAGTCTCTTATCAGTGGCACAAAAATCCAGGGAAACTTCCAGTGAAACCTCTCTGCTGTGTCCTCTTCCCACCCCACATGCACAAAACCATGATGCAGTGAAGAGATTTTGGTTAAATGGACAAACCACAACTTTTTGGTGGCTTTGCAATCGAACTGTTTGTGTTTAGCTGGGGTGTAAAAGAGGTTCAAGGGCATGGTGAAAACCAGGAATTACCTGGTGAGTTTCCACTCTGGAGACCTGGAGAAGATATCTCCAGCCTGTCCATACTCGTGCATGGACACCACTGGCAAATCTCCCCTTGATTTTGGACCTGGCTAAGAGGTTTCCATCAACTATTGTGGTGAAATTTTTCCTCTGAGTGGATATTTTCTGCTTTCAAAGCAATCTTGTGCCAGAAATCTGAGCAACATCTTGGAAACTGCTGAGCTGGGGACTTCCATGGGTGCATCTTCCCATGGTTGTGTCTGCTGGATCCTGCAGTGTCCTGTGAAACAAGGTTTCTCCAGGTCACTATAGGCTTTGCACATGGTTAAGATCTTGAATCTTTTCCCCTCTTCTTTTCTCGTATCTCTCCAACATCTCTCCCTCCCAAAAATCCGGGAACTCCAGCAGGCAGTTGCACCCAATTAATCAAATAAAAGTAACCACAGACAGCAAATTGAGCTGTTAATTGCACTCAAAATCTTGTTTTTCACTGCTGGGTCAAGTGATCACCCCTCCCCAAATCCCTCCTCTTCCTCAGGCTCCTGGGTTGGACAGAACATACATTAAATAATGCAAAGCCACAATTCCAAAATCCCTTTCTTGGGTTGTTTCCCATGTTAACCCAAGCCAAATAAATCATGTTGTGTATTTATGGACTCTGTGAGCAAATTGTCATTCAAAGGCCACTTGGAGCCTTCAAACCCAAATGAATTATTGCGCTTGTGATACACACCTCTTCCGTAACAGCACATTCAGATGTCAGGGAGCTGAGGAGCACTTTCCTCCCACAGGCTCATTCAGGCCTCAGAGGAAAAGGGATTCAAACCACTTTGGTATTTTTAACCGGTTCTTTCCCACTGGTGGGGGCAGGCTCAGATGTTTTGCTGAGCCATCATCCTTGCAGGTCATCTGGTCTGGGACTCAACATGAATTGAAGGAAGGTGTTGGGTGCTGAGCCCCTGAAAAGACTCAGGGATGTTATTTGATGGTATAAAGCCAATGACAACTTCTGGGAACTGTGTGGTCTCCCCAGTCCTTGCACAGAATCATGGAATGGTTTGGGTTAGAAGGGACTTTAAAGATCACGTTGTTCCAAAAGTCAATCCCAAACAGGGATTAAGGCTTGATCATCTTCTGGGTTTCCCACAGGACATCCATCAACAGCAGTGCTGATGGTGAGGTGAAGGTGAGGTGAACAAGAGATCAGTGGGTGGGGGAAGGAGGATGTGTCCTGAAACAAAAATGAGTTGTTCCCAGGAAATGCCCTCTGGATGAGTGAGGAGAGGAGCAGTGAAGGCATGAAGAAAGCCTGTGGGGAGGCTGTCACTGTGGTTTTGGGGTCTCTGTGGCAGATTTGGTCTCAGTGATTGCACAGAGCTTCAGGTGATCCTTAAATCCACACTACTCCAGGTGATCCTTAAATCCACACTACTCCACATCGGCACTGCTCACTGCTACCAGAGGCTCAGGTTGAAAACAAGGAGGAGTTTCTTCACAGAAAGGGGGATTCCACATTGGAATGGGCTGCTCAGGGAGGTGGTGGAGTCCCCATGCCTGGATGTGTCCAAGGAGTGACTGAACGTGGCAGTCAGTGCTCTGGGCTGGTGATGAGATGGGGTTGGTCAAAGGTTGGACTCGATTTTGGAGGTGTTTTCCAGCCTTAGTGATTCTGGAGTTCTTTGATTCTAAGTGGGGTGGGTCCTGTCCATGAAGATGCTCTTGGCCTTTGGCAGGGCTGACATGAGTTGCATTGAGAGATAATAACTGATGAGCTCTTAACTCTGAAGCAGATCTGATTGTCCTGAGAAAATCCAGTACTCTACCCTGAACTTTTCAGGGTGTCTGGGATTGCCACCCCAACCCCACAATCCCTGATTTACCACCAGCCATTTCAGGATGTGAACTCAAGCCTGAGAGAGGGAAAAAGCCGCCTCAGATCTGGGTTTTACGAGGAGCAGTGATGTCAGGGCGAATGCCTTACGTTGTACAAGCCCCCGGGGAGGATGTCCAGGACCGTCCTGAACCATGCAGGGCTCAGAACTAAATATAGACCTCCACTTAATGTCATTTGCAGAGCTCAGCGTGGGGCTGCACGCCCAGAGAACTCTTTGTTCCACGGGCTGCTGAGCAGATGGAGGCCAGGCCTGGCCCCACGCTCAGGATGCCCAGGAATTTCATGTGTGCCAAGGACAAAGGCTGGCACGGGATGAAAGGGCTGCTGCCCTCTTTTACTGCACACATGACGTCGGTGAGGATGAGGCTGCTGTCATCAGAGGGGATGGACACAACCCTCTGGATTCCTCTTCCAACACTCGGTGGGATGCAGGTTTTGGGAGAGAGGAGCATTTACCCATGGTGGGCTTTGGATATTCACGGGATCTTCCATGGGTGATGAAGGTTTTTGTCACCTACAGTGAGTCCCTATGAAGGGTGGGCTGGTAATCAAACCACCAGGATCCTCGAGGCTCTGCTGGGAAGGGGGAGGGAGAGTGAGGAGCTGAAGGCAGCTGGCTGAGGAAGCCCCTCCGTAAGCACTTTCCTGCCCTGGGATGACCAACGTACATCCTGAGCCGAGGGTACTGGCATTGTGCGCCCCGCGCTCTGCCCATCCTGCCAGGAACAATGAGCAGGCTCTGGGAAACAAGGAAAGGCATTCTCAGGGTTGTGGGAGAGAAATGCAGGGGGCACTGGGGGAGATGACGCAGGAGGAGCAGTGATGTGCCTTGGCTGTGTAAGATCAGGCAGCCTGAATGTCCCAAATTTCACAACTGTCTTGGTCCAGGCAGCTGGGGAGTCAAGAAATCAGGGCCATGGGTTGAAATTTGCCCCCAAAGCACCTCCCAGGGGCAGCTTAAAGCTTTTCCCACTGGCCTGAGATGCTGCTTGGGAGTGAGTGAATGCTGGGGATGCTGATGGTTTCTCCTCGTGGTTCCCTGCTGGGATCCTGGAGCCTGGGGCATGGGAGGGCCACGTAGAGAGGTGGTTCCCAACCCCAGGGCTGAAGACAGAGGTGGCAGCTGTGCCAAGCTTCTCTCCTAACTGAATCCTCACTCCTGCCCAGCCTTTCTGCCCTTAAAAATGCCTTTAATCCCCACCACCTCAGCTGGATTCAGATGGTTTTGTGCTGTTGCTCTGACAGAGGCTGAATTTTCCATCAGTGGAAGTTCTTTGAAGCAGGAAGCATCTTTGGGGTCTTTCAGGAGCACAGGAAGGTCCTGTGAGGTTCACAGGCCATGCAGGTGAGGGCTGAGGCTGCTTGTGGACTCTCTGTGAGTGTGCAAGGGATTTTTTCCACCAGAGTTATTTGGCTTTCAAACATTCCAGCAGCCAGGTCTGCATTTGCTGCAGTTACAAAAACCACATTTGTCTGCAAACTATAGACCTACGATCCAAGGAAAGATGGAAACGCAGAAGGTTTGGATTTTCCCCCTAAACCAGGTGGGGACAGCATTTGCCTGTCAAGCAGCCTCAGCATGTCCAGATTAATCCTCTGACCCATTTTTTCTCTCCCTGCTCAACCATGCCACATGAAAGATGTGCCAGGGTGGATGGAGCTGGAGGTGGAAGAAGCTGTATCACTTTTTTTTGTGGAGCATCCTGCCCTCCACATCCCACCATCCACGGCCTCGGCAGAGGGAGCTTGTCCTCCACGCTTCAGTGATCCCTAAATCCCATCAGGGCTGACGGGCGGAATTTGAAAGGATATTGTCAAATTTTGCTGTCGTTGTCAATTACTCCTTAGAACTGGTGCCAGCATTCCCAGCTTCCGGCAATTCCCCAGCAGCCTGAAGGCTTAATGTCTTCCTTGGCTCCTCGTGGGAGGGATTGGTTAATCTGGGATGGGATTTCCATGTGGGTCTGGCTGTGTTTGCTCCGTGTGTTGCAAACCCTCTGCGTACCTGCGAGTGGCTGGGGAGGAGTTTTCATCTGGGGCTTCCTTTTTCCCTTAAAAATCCGAGCTGCTACATGCAGCAAAAGGAACTGGAGATTCATTTTCTTGAGCAGATGTGAAATTCAAAGCAGCTGGAGGCTGAAGAGCCTCCATGTGCTGTAACTTCCATTAATTGTGGTGCGTGAAGCAGAGTGTGTTGATATTTCTCAGGCTGCGATGATGAAATGCTCAGCACTGTCCTGGTTTGGGCTGGCAGCACTTTACAGGAGGTTAAAAGTCAGCTCTGCCCTTTACATCCCGGGAAGGCAGGTCATGGAGCAGGATGGAGAGGTTGCCCCAGGGTCATCTGGCAGCCAAGGGACACCGTTCAGGGCCGGGTCACTGCTCTGGCCATTCGCTGCCTCTGACACAGGCAGAGCATTCTCTGAGGGTGCCTTGGGGGATTTTGGGCAGAGATGGTTCTTTCTTGGCTGTCTCAAAGGCTTCTGCTCTGGCCAGGAGCTCCTGGGAGCTGCTGGTGGCTCGTGGTGGCCCCTGGGGACACAGGGGAGGGTTTCCAGGACAATGCCATGCCCTGAGCCCTGCAGCCCTGTCAGACTGTCAGGAACAAATAACCCTCCCATTTTTGTGGGGCTGGGATCAAGGCAGCCCCACTCAAAGGATGCTGCCCCTGCTATTTAAACTACCTGTGTTGTTTTTTTGTTTTATTTTAATTTTGTTAATTTTCTTTTTTTTTTTCTTTTTATCCCCCTAAGCCCTAAACTGTGTGGAACTCAGACTAAACAGAAAATACAGCTCAGAAAACATCTTGGCACGGTGCTGGGAGTCAGACTGGTGCAGAGAGCTCCTGCAATCCAATTGTGGTTGTAAGGTGATCCCAGAAAACCAAGGATTACAAATACCAGACCATTAAGGGAGGCATCTTGGTTGGTGAGGCCCAAATGATTTTTGGGGTTTGTCTGGCGATGAGGTGGCACTGGGTGTTCGGCACCTCATTGTGCACTGAAGTGGGAGTGATGTGCACACTAATTCTCTAATATTTTTCATTTATTTCTCTATATATCATCTATATAAATATTATGAGTAATTATAGATTATATATCTTATTATATAAATGATAGTCATGGTTTAACCCCAGCTGGTAACTAATATAATATTTGTACTGTATAGATAAAACTAATAATATTAGATATTTATATCTAATAAAACACCTAAATATTATATATCTGTATTAAATTACCTCAACCATTCTGTCAACTTCCTTGGGGCTGAATTTTATTTGGCTTTCCCCTGTGAGCTGAATGTCATACCTTTCTTTCCCTGACAACTTTTCTGTCTCCCTTTATATGTTCATTAATTTTAACTGATAATTTCATTTTAATGCTAGAATTTCACTAACCAAGGGATCAGATTAGGAGGGGCAACCGTGGCACAACCTGTGCTGTGTCCAGTGCTTTGACTTGAATCACTTCTCCCCATTAAATGCAAAGGGGATTAATCAATTCTTTATCATCATTCATAGAAGAAAAATGTCACTATCGAGTCTGTGTGCTTCTGTCTTTGGAGAATTCTGCATTTCTGGGATGTTTTGGGGATTTCAGCCTAAATAAGATGCACGATTTCCATCCCACATCATCAGAAAAATGAGCTGAGAGAGCATAGGTTTATAATTTACAATTCTGTTGGTATTGAATGCTAAGGTTTTCTGGGTTGGAAGAGCTGAGTTTTAGAACAAAAGTCCTGATTACACTGAAGGTAATGGCAAAACTCCCACAAACACCCCAGGATGTCTCCCTGGGTGGCATCTTTCTCAAAGTGATGAGCACTCACAGCTCAGCATAAAAGCAACAGGAGCTGGAAGTCTCTGACATCTTCTGAAATTAAGTTTTGGGTGTCCTGAAGAAGAAAACAAATAAACCAGCACCTAAAAGCAGAGCGTGCTTTTCCACCCTTCAGATTTTTAAAATCTTTGGTCCCAGCCTGCTGGACTCAAGCCTGGGAAATTATGGGGTCCTGCTTCTGCCTGGCCAAGAGGTAATTTCTATTTATATTCTATAACAGGAGGATGAGTCAGAGGGATTCTGTCTGGTTTTTTTAAACTGGTTTTCAGTGCCTCAGAGGTCAAGAAACGTTGCAGGATTCCAGGGCAAGAAACTGCCTGATGCAGCTGAAGCATCACAGTGGCTCAGCTTGGGGATTCAGCTCAGACAGCTGATCCAACAGTTCCACATCACTGTGGGTGAGGAGAAGTGGCTTTTTGCTTTGCAAAGCCTCTGTCATCCCTTTCAGTCTCCCCCACCATGAGCAGCTGCAAGCTCAGCTTCTCCACGTGGGTCTCCTGACCTTGGAGAGGATGATGCTGCAAACCACGAACGTGGTTTGAATCACAGTCACAGAACCATGGAGTGGTTTGGGATGGAAGGGACCTTAAAGCTCATCCAGTCCCCCCCCCTGCCATGGGCAGGGACACCTTCCACTATCCCAGGCTGCTCCAAGCCCCGTCCAGCCTGGCCTTGGACACTTCCAGGGATGGGGCAGCCCCAGCTTCTCTGGGCACCCTGTGCCGGGGCCTCCCCAAAGTTCAGTTGCTATGACTTAACACCAGTAGTGCTCCCAACCTGCTCAGCACAAAATCTGTGTAAGTTCTGACTCTGCTGGGAGACAGGTCCTGGTTTGCAGGATGTTTTCCAGACTCAGTTAAACTCCTTTCCAAATGCGCAGGGTGTTTCTGCTGTAAAAACCGGCCTTTGCTGTAATGGCCTGGAGCAAACAGCTGATGATTTAAAATCGATTTGCCATGGATGGATTTAAAACTGACATTGGCTTCATTTCCAGGCATCTGCACATTGTTGTCATTTGCTCAGCGTGTCACCAATGCTGCTTTTCCCTTTCCTTGTCACAGCTCCTCCAAATGACAAGAACTCCTTTGATTTCTGAACAAGTCCTCTCTCTTCCAGTCCCTGCCACCTCAAAGAGCAGCAGGAGCACCTCCCCTGTGCAATTTCCCTTTCCCTCTTAACCTTGACCTGTGATATGCTGAAAGTTGTTACTGAGAACTGCCTTGATCAGAAATGACATTAGAAAAACTTGCTCAACCAGATGCAGCAGAAACCCACCAAGATAAAAATTCCCAGATCCAAAAATTTTGAGTTAGGGACCTACTCTGCCATGGAACATGGAGCTGACTGCTTCAAGGTAGCAGCAATTAAGTTTTGTTTGCTTTCTTTCAGAGGGGCTGTGCTTTGTAAAAGGAGGAGAAGCCTTGCCCAGAGCCCTCTGGTCCTTCAGGGATTGGGGTTTGTGGTTTTTAGGTCCCACCTAAAACTCTGCTGAAGTAAAACCAGTTCCCAGCAGCTCAGCTTTGTGGATTGAGGCTCGAAGGGAACCTGGATACAAGGCTGAGCATCAGTTCTTGTTGTGCAAAAATTGAGCAGGATATGGATACCACGGTTTGGCAAAATTCTTTAAATGTTTTTTTATTTTTACTTTTCCCCCTTAGCATCTTTATTGTCTCTGGGAATGCTTTGTTTAAACCTTTTCCAGACAGGGTGGCAAATCCACAGACACATTAGTGGGAGATCCTTGACCCAGAAGGTTGTGATGAACATCTGATGATGTGAATCCTTCTCCTACTCAGCCAAGGGGCATTTGTGTATATTGAATTTTATCAGTTAACTTTTGGAAAGAGCAGAGCCTGGAAATTGAAACAGCTTAAATGGGTTCTGCTTGAAGATTTTATTTACTGCAAACTCGAGCTGAGAAATCAAGATCCAAAGTTGTTCCTCCTGCAGGCAGTGGAAACAATCTCTTTATTGCAGTGAGACTCCAACCCTTAATTTGTGTCCAACCTGACCTCCTCCAGTCTGCACGCGCTGGCAGTGAATGAACTGCTCTCAGTTTCTGGTCGTGGAGCTCTGGAATTCTTTTTGATCCCAGAGATAAGCAGAAAGGCTTCTAAGCAGATGCGTCATGCCTGCTTAATTTTCCATTAAAAGCGGAGAAGAGATTTAACTCTCTCCTATCAGGGTATGTGTGTGAGAAAGAGCTCTGCTTTCTTGGTGCCAAAATCCATCCTGTTAGCGGAGATACTGGGGAGACCTTGGAGTATCCATCCCTGGAAACATCATTAGTTGTGGAAAAGCCATTCATTAGTAACAGGCAATATGTTCTTCTCTCCCCTCCTCTGAAGAATAGGCAGTGATATCTAAATAAGCTGTTTCCTGAGAAGTTACTCAAAGTTACTGCTGGAGCTCCAGGCCAACTCTCCTCCCCCAGGAGCCGGACAGAAACAAAGCTTTTGGAGAGGAAAAAGCTGCCCTTGAGTCCAGCAGACGGTGCCATTCCTCTGAAGTTCTTCCTTTCTCCTCAGCCTCCTCAATGTGTTCCCTGCTTGTTTTTTCACCTCCCATCATTTGCCAAACCATTTCCATGTCTACACACGAGCTGCAGGCACCAGGGCCGTGATACCCCACTGTGCTCTTGGTTTGTCCAAAAGCAGCTGCAAAAATCCCCCCCTTGACATCCCACCCCACCCTCTTCAGATTCCCTTTGCTGGCTTCCTGAAACCTCCTGCATTCCTTGTCTTCCTCCTTCCTCATCCTCCATAATGCCACTGACTTCCCCAGCTGAGAAACCATGACCAGGCATCTTCTCATGGGCTTTGTTCTGGACCATCCTGAAGCCAGAACCTGATACTGGAGGGGGAAAACTGGGAACAGCATCTCCAAATGCCTGAGTGGCAGCAGTGGAAAAATCCCTCCTGGTTCACTCCTTGGCAAGGAGGAACTGGTTTGTGGAATGCTGTCTCTGGTGGGCTGGTGGGAACTTGCTCCAGTGGGGCTGGAGGGTGCCCTTGGAGGCAGGAATGTCTGTTCCTGGGAGCTGTGCCCTCTGCTCTGTGTTACCAGCACTTAATTTCACCTTCTCCATTAGAAATTCTCCCTTGCCCTCCACAGTCCCCTTCAGGAGGTGTTTGGGACAACACGTCAAAGCAGGAAAGGCTCTCAGAGGAGAGGGCAGCTGTAGGGACAGCGATGGATGTCCCTGTGCTGTCTTTCAGCCCAGCCCCACACCAGGCTTTTAATTTTTTAGAGTTGTTAACTATCTCTATTTAATAAACCAAGTAGGGTGGTCTCTGCATGGTCACATTCCAACGGGAGCCAGTTGTTCCGGCTTTCCCTGAATCTGATCTCAGCATCTCCTTCCTGCCCCTCCAGTTGCTGTCACATCTCCAGCCTCTTTCCACTGGGAGATTTGGGCTGTCAGAGGGACAGTCCCTGCTTTGGCTGGTCAGGTTTTCAAGGAATACAGAAAAATCGGAGTGTTACTGAATTCTCACCAGGGACAGGATCGGAAATAACAGTGCTTGGAGCAATGCATGGTGTGTAGCACCTATCCCACGTTTGCCAGAAGGTATCCAACAGATCCAAAATCCAAATCCAAGCAGGAGAGGAGTAAAATGTATTAGGCCCACCCTTGGACCACCAAGCGGAGAGGATTTAGTGTGTATAATAAACTGCCTGTGGATCATTTATCACAGCCCCGCGGCGATTGCCTGGGGGTGATGATGGACACCAGGAGTTGCCAAAGCCTAACGACGTGTGCTGAACGGAGCGCAGGTGTCCGTGCGGGAAGCGGCAGGAAATCAACCTGACAGCCTCAGGAAAGCGCCTGGCGCTGGCATCCGCGCGGACCCCCGGCTCGTCCCCTGCCTCCTGCTCTCCCACTTTCCCAGCAGGAGGGCTCTGCTGAAAGGCTCCTTTCTTCCTTCCCCGCGTGGATGATCCCTCCTCTTCAGGCAGCCTCTGTTTTCCTTGGGAGAAGGGAACAGCTGGGGCAGATCTCTGCTGCTGCAAGCAGAGCGGGCTGCAGCCAAGGCCCCCGCCCTCCCTTGCACCTTGCTCCTGGGTGGGAGGCAGCAAGAAAGCTTGCAAGAAACGTGACATTTCCCCCCAAATCTCCGCCACTTTGGGATCACACACATTCCCATGGGGATAGCCCCATCCCAGGGGCTCAAGGGATGAGATTCCAGCAGAGCCCCCATTCTGTGGCTCCTCAGTCCATCCGTGAACATCTCTGTTATTGGAGAGCCCCTGACCTGCCCTGACAGGTTTCCCCATTGTCTGCCTGACCTCACCATTATAAAGCATTTCCTACTATTTAGCCTGATGTTTTTCTTTCTTAATTTTAGGCCATTAGTGCTTGTTCTTCCCAAATTTACTACTGAAAATGACTCTGCCTCCTCCCTTCCTCTGGCTTGACGGATGGCTACGGAGTGACCCTCCAGGATTTATATCCCCAGTGGCGAGCAGGACTCCTCTCCTCTCTTAATCCCCTCAAGGCCATAGAAAAATAAAGTTGTTGTCTTTAAATCTGAATCTGTTTCAAGCTCTGTCTCAAAGCAGAGACGTTCACCATCTCGCTGGAGTTCAGCTGTATTTGCTTTCACAACTCTGTCCCAGAAAGTCCAGGAATGAACTTTCCATGATGTTTCATTTTTCATCAGATTTCATTTGTCTCCTTTATTTTCAGTTTCTTTTTTATTTTTCCCTATGAACATAATACAAAGACCATTCCCTTCCCAATCGGTCAGAGAAGAAAATTTTGTCTTTTCCCTCTTTCTTCAAACCTAAATGAATAATTCCTTTTAGTGATTGCTTATTGAACAAAAAAACCAAAAACACAAAAGCAAACAAAAACAACAACAACAAAAAAAAACAAACCAAAAAAGCAAAAAGTAATTTCAAAGAATGAAAAATATTTATCCCAAAAAAGAATTAGTTTGATGAGCAGAACACCTGCTTTATTGGTTTTGCTGGCTTTTTGGATTATTCATAATTTTAACTTTGGCTTTTAAATTTTAGAGAAATTCACAAATAATACAAAATTATCATTCAATGAGAGAGTTCATGAATAAATGCTCTTCTCTTCCACTGGTATAAATAATAAAATTGATGTGAATGAAAATTCCGAGACAAAGTCTTCAAAATTATGTTGAATTGCAGATGAAATGCCATGAAAAAAAAAATTCTCCTGGATGCACATGGGAATTCCCACTTGAAAGCGTGGCAGTTGGTAGCTCCTCCATTTGTGGCCAGGGAATGCTGTGGTCCAGTTGGAGATGTTTGTAGATGTTATGTCTGGGCTCATCTGAGCAAAAAACATCCTGGGTCCTGCTGGCTGCTGGGATGGGATTTATTCCAGCTTCTCCCAGGCTTGCAAGTCTGGGATAGGGAGGGTGTGACTCTGCTCTGACCGTGGGAGAAGCGTCAATATTTAAAGATGGGCTTCAGCACATGGAAAATGAACTTGAACGTGAGTTTGGGGTGTTTTCTTTGGAGCCCTGCCCTCGGCGTGGCTCCCACGAGGTGTGGGCAGGGCCGCCGGACACCACGGTCTGAGTGGTTGCTTCCTACCACGGGCTCCCTCCTGCTCCCAGAGTTTATTTCAGGGATCTTTCAGCCATTCACCTCCAAGAAGCATTTCCTTCCCGCTTTCCCCCGAGAGGAGCAAGAGGGGAGCGAGGAGCGGCTCCAGAGGTGGGTTTCAAACAGAGCCAGGAGCCTCCTTGGGAGGTTGGAAATCAGGGCGCCGGCTCCGGCCACCAAACACGGAGCTGCTGCCAATTTGCAGCGTTTTCCCTTAAAAGTCAAAGATTTAATGGAAAGAGAGGTCAGGCTTTGACCTGAGCACGGAGCAGGGTGACAGAGATGGCTCCTTCATGTCCTCTCCAGGGGTTTGTTAGTCTAAAGTTGAGTCCCCACGTCAGATGATGCATTTTCCAGGGAAGTTAATGGATTCACTTGCACCGCCACGGAGTGGTTGGCGGGGGTGGGAGGGTGACTCTTTCCTGAGAGACAAATGACTTCCTCTGGACAAGCAGCTCTGTTTTAACTTGGAAAATGACGGATGAGTCCCAAGGAAAGGCTTTGCACAGGCAAGCTAACATGCAAACTTCACGTTGTCAGGGATCCAGAGAGACAACAAAAAATCCCAACCGCCAGGAGAGAACGGAACCCGGCGATGGCAGCAGGGCTGGGAATTGGTCTGCAGAGGGAGACTTTGGGCCAGGCAAAACCACATCACCACACCATGGGACAGGGAGTGAGGCCAAAGAGAGATGCTGGAGCTTCAGGAGCCTTCACACAAGTGGGGTTGTGGTTTCATCTCCAAAAATCCCAGCTCCTGTTGAAGCCAACCCTTCCTGTGGCACATGGATCCGCAGCCTTATCCTTCCTGCCCTGCTGTTGTCCCTCTCAGACTTTTGTTTGGATTTTCCTTGGCATCCTTCAGCACAGCAGCAGAACTTGGCCACCATGATTCACCCAGTTTCCCTCAAGCTTTTCTTCTGTGCTTACCTTTACCAAAGAAAAATTTATTCTTTTTTTTTTTTTTTTAAAGATGTAGATATAAATACTTGGTGAGAGTTGCATCCGAGTTCCTGTTCCTTGAGGAATTTGTGTATCTCCCTGTTGCATCTGGAACCACAAATCCTGACTCCAGACTCCACAGCCCTGGGTGTGGGTGGAAAAGATGGAGGGAAGAGCTACAGACAAAGCCCAAAAATCCCCCCCGAGGGGATGCAAAGTGAAAGGTGACTTTAACCTCCTCTCTTCCCTGTCTTTTGCTGTCACAGTGAACCACAAATTTTAAAAGTAATTCAGAACCACATACAAAAATAGAGAGGAAAATAATTTATTTGTTTTAGGTAAACGTTTTGCCTTCTGCCCTTAGAAATCTTTGCCCATAAGAAAAAAGCAGATTAATTTTTGAATATTTCTTTTCCTGCAGAGCATCTAAGTGGGAATGACCTTGAGAGCTGCTGGAGTATGAGCTTGGGGGAAAACTTCCCAGGGAGGAGAAGGCGTAGGAATGATGAGCTGGATGGACAGGTCGTTGCCACCAGAACTGGTGACTCTCATCCAGCTGGGGCTGGAGAAACAGCACTGAAACAAGGGGTTTGTAGATCCTGGATGATTTTTTTGCTTGTTTAAAGCTCTGTCTGTGTTGAAGGGCCAAATCTTAACTTGGGACGTTGTGCCATGGAGAGTGATGGGAGCAGCAGGAGCCTGTGCCCAAAGGGAACAAGCACAGGCCCTTGTCACAGGCCAGGGACAATCCCTGCACATGGATCCCTCCGTGCCTGCATCCACCATCCCCTCCACAGCCCCAGATAAACCTGGAACGTTTATAGACAACAATTCCCACAGCGACCGAGCGATCGCTGAAGAGTGAACCTGCCTGGCTGGCTCTTCTTGGATATTGGAAAATTTCCACAGCTCAGGTCCTGTTGTCATGGTGAAGTTTCTCATCATTCCACTGCCAAGGATCCAGTTATTCAACCCATTTATACCAATGGTTTGATTTATATCTGCAGGGATGGATGGGGACAAATAAATACGTCACCTTCTGTGACTACCTGGAACCTCGTTTAACTGTTTAATTCTGGAAAGCTTCTCACCTGACTGCTTCAGGCATAGATATGTCCCTTCATTTCCAAAATTAATTCCTGATATTATTGATTGCAACCAGGATGGCTGAGACTGGGAGTTATTTCCTCACACAAGTCTTCAGTGTTGTCTTTGCAAGGGAAAGGCAAAAGGCAGTGCTGGAGCTGCAGACTTGATTTATAGATATTAAACATTTTATAGCAATTTTTTATCACTTTCATTCCTCTCTGTTCCTCCTTCAGATGTTGGCTGAGCTGGAATAAGAAGGGTGGGGAGGGATGGGGAGACAGCAGTCTTGAAGCTGTCATAGCTCTGGGAGAATGATGGGATTGTGGGGCTTTGGGCAAACACGATTTTTGGAAAGCTTTGCCTGTGCTCCTTTTGACAGGGGGGCAAAACCTCATGTTCCTCCTGCCAATCTGCCAGCTGTGCATCCCTGCTTGGAGTGGGCAGCCCTGAGCACTCCTGTTGGGCGTTATCTGCAGTCCAGGGTATGGCAGATCCAGCTGGATCCCCCTGGATACTCTCCCGGCGCCCTGCCAGGACCACCCTGAGCTCTGGCAACACCTCCCTGCACACCAAACCCACCTCCTCCAGCACCACCTCCCCAAAAAATGCCGAGCATCCCTCCAGCAACACCCCCCTCCCCGCAGCCACCTGCGGCTGAGCCACACTTCTGCCAAACACATTTCTCTTTAAAAGCCCAGATTAGTCTAAAATTCTGTTGGAGATAAAACCCGGGCCCTTATCAGCAAGCGCATCCAGCCCCCACGCACTCCCGGCGCTCCGCAGGCTCTGACCGCAGCCGGTTACCCCCGGAGCGGGGCTGTTTTCCCAGCAGAGCACCGAATCCATCATTCCTGGGCTTTCCTGGAGCAGGGCGATAAATCCCAGCGAGGCGAGGGGTAGGTGAGACCCGAATTCTTCTCCACCACGCACGCCCTGGGGAATGCACATCCAACACTGCCTCCTTTTCCAGGCTGTGCTTCTCTTTCCTGAGGGATTCCTGGTCTTGACCATTATTTAACCTTTTTTTCCCCTTTTCCTACTTTTTTTTCCGCATATCAATGCGTCTATTATGCTTCCAAGTGCTTCTCCCCCATCTCCTGTTAAGCTGGGCAAACAGGAGCTGAATCTCAAACAGATGAAGGACAAAAATCTTACATGGGATGTACATACAGACTCCCAGAGCTGTAGATTTCTTTAGGAACACTTAAAAAATTGATCAATTCAAGATGTTTTGGCTAATGGGAGAAGCCAGAATAGCAACCAGGAGACAGCGACCACTTTGGCTTGGAAAAGCCAAATTGGCTTTGAGCTTGTAGAAAGAGAAATACATTTAAAATTGAGGCTGTATTTTAAATGCTATAATGGTGAAATTCAATCTATGCCAGCACTGGGGCTGGCATATAAATATTAAATATAAAAAATAAGATATATGCACATTGTGGCTGGGGAAAAGGATTTATGGCATGGAAATTCTTTCAGGGACAGCCCTGCCTCAGCTAATAGGATGGAATAGGAACAGGGGTAGAGTTTTCCAGGGATAACCTTTAAAGGCATTGAGCATGGCTGGGAAATGTGGTTCTCCCCAAAATTCTGAATACATTCAAGGCCAAAAAGGCAGGGAAATTTTGCACGGGGTTTCAATATAAAATATTGCCCAGGTGGCCATTTCTAGCTGCTAACGTGACCCCCTGATTCCACATCTTTATCAATAAACACCTTTGTGAGATATCAAACCCAGCTGAGCTCTGGCAGGGGTTATCAGAGGACAGACAGTAGTTCCTTCAGCCAGAACAGCCAAGGTCTGGGGGTTAAAAGCCAAGGGTCAGCACAGCCACCGCCCCATGTGGCATGGATTAAATCAAAAATTATCTGTGAGTGGCACTGCTGCAAACCAGCCCAGAACATCCATCTGGGAGCTCAGCTCCAGGCATAAATCACCTTGCCTGGGCTGGGGCTGAGCTTTAGGGGCTGACTTGCCTCTTCCAGCGCTGCTCCTTGTTACTGGAGGTGTAAATCCAGGGTAGAAAATGCAAGTGAGATTCACTGAGTTAGGGGAAAGTGGATTTTTTTGTCAGATGAGGCTTTTTGTGGCCATTGCTGGCTGCAGCAGGAAGTGAGGCTTGAAAACCACTGAAACATTTTGCTCAGCTCCATGAAAATCAATTTCAGCCTCTGCCACTGTGCCATCCCCAATGTTTTGCTGATTGCTCTCAAAGTCACGGCTTTTCCCTTTCAATCAATACATTAATCACGGAAGAGAGAGAAAGAACTACAGAATCAGAATCATTTAGGTTGGGAAAGACCTTTGGGATTGTCAAAATCCCAGCACTGGCAAGTCCATCACTAAGCCATCAAAGGAAGCACCACCCATCAAGAAATAATCCTGAATTTTATTTCTTCTGTTTCTCCAGGTTTGTTTATTTCTTTTTTCCCCCTAAATTATGCATAGGACCACACTCTTCAGTCCACTTTTGACTCTAAACTTCCCCTTGTTCACTACTGTTTTAATGGTGAAATTACATCTGGGGATGGATTTTATTTAACTTCTGTCTAAATTTCTGGCACTGAAGGATCAGCTCAAAATTCATGAGCTCTCATGTAATTTTTTTCTGTGCCTGCAAGAAGCAAACTGGGCTTAAATTTGTTTCCAGTTAATTGCAACGAGCAGGAATAAAAGTATGAGCAGCTGGAATCGTGTCCGTGGGATGCAAGGAAACATTTCAATGGTATTTCCAAAAAACTCCAGCTGGTGGCAGCAGCAATTTCTTTTCTACCAAAAGTAAAACAGAAAACCAAAAGGAAAAAAAAAAATCCCGAGAAAGGATAACTACAAGCAATGTTGTGGAAATCTCAGGTGTGCTGCTCGAAAATGAGATAAAAAAATATTTATTGCTTCCTTAAAATGGAGAAAACCCCCCATCCCTGCTGGATTTAAAGCAACAGCAATCAGAGCTGATGACAGAGTGCCCTGGGATGGATGTGTCTGGGAGAGAGGTGTGCTGAAAGGGCCCTTGAAAGCTTCCTTGGAGCTATCAGGTGCCATTAGGGATGGAGTGACCCCTGAGGGAACCAGATTTCCACGGCAGCTCCCATTTTCCCTCCCCCTAACAGTCCAAACCATTCTGTGGCACAAGCAAGATTTGGGTTTTTTTAGGATAACTGTGACATAGCGAAATGCTTGGAAAGAGCAGATTCACAAAGGGCAGTGGCCATGGTCTCAGAATGGGTTTTAGAAATAAAAATTGTTCCCCAGGAGGATGAAGCAGCCCTGGAACAGGTCCCTGAGAGGTCCAGAAAGCCACGTGGATGTGGCATCATGCAGGGGCATTTGGGCTTTGAACTACACACCCCCAGAGGTTCCTTCCCAACAACACCTCTGCCTTTATAATTCCTTCAAATCCACCAGTTCTCTTCCCTTTTTCCTCTGCCTCACCTTTAACATCTCATCCCCCTTGGCACAATATCTTGATTTGCATAAATTATGGCACTACCACGACTGAGTCTTCCCCTCATCCTCCAGTTCCACCTACACCACTCAAAAATACCTTGGTGTGTTTTCCTACACAGTCAGGATGTCTGGGAAGGACTTTTTCCTGGTGCTTTTCCTCTAATCTTTGCATCCCTTTGGGGATATCTCCATGGAAAAGGAATTCTGCTTTACCACTGGCACTGTTTCAGTCCCAGGGGAGTTTGGAGGGAATTTTGGAGCTCTCCTAACATGCAGTCACAATCACGGCTTCTGTGATTGAGTTGTTTCTCTCAAAATAAGTAAATTAACTCTAATACCCTTATTTGCTATCAACCTTATAAAACATAATAAAAGCCAGATGTCTCTTCCTTAACCTGATGTGCTATAGAGGTTCGATGGATTATTTTTTCCAGATTTTATGAAAGTGATTTTGCCCACTCTTTGTTTCCTCTGGTGAATTCATTGCAGGATCTGATGAGAAGAAATTTGGGAAAGGATAAAAAATAGGAAAACCTGGTTTTATGTGGATGCAGGTCTCAGCTGAGGGAGAACCAACCTTCCTCTGTCCAGGTCTTGTTCTGTGCCTGGGTGGCTTTGAAGTTGTGAGGGTCTCTCTGGACCCAAGGAGATGGTTAATTATTCTGTGATTTCAATTAAAAGTGGTTCCAAAGTTACTAAATAAGCATCCTCACCCCAAGAATCTCCTCAACAGCCTGGTTGCATCGGAAGAGTCATCCGGGACTGGAGTCACAGAGAGGATTTGGTGCCTGATGCTCTGTGATGGATTTCAGTGATAGTTTGGGGTTTAATTCCCTCTGTGGTTTGAAACTGGGCTACTTGGAAAGATGGGAACCAAAACCATGAAAAAATAGCAATTTTCTGTGATTTCCTTTCCTTTTGTGTGAGTTCAGAGACAGACTTTCTGGGAAGAAGGTGGACGAACACCACACCGTGCTTTGTCTTCAGTCCCTTGGTGCTGGAATGCAGCTGCCAATCTCCGTTCAGCTCCCTGCAAAAGAATCATGGGATCCCTCTTCCACACGAAACTATTCAAATCCTGAAACCTATACCTGGTTACCTCACTGCCCCACCATAATTAGGCACAAGGAAAGCATGGAAAAACTGTAATCACGCTTAAAACCATGGCTTGGGATTGGGTTTCCTGCACCAAGCCTGGGGCTGGCAGGAGAGGAGGGACAGAGGGAGGCACACGGGATAGCAAAGCCACATCCATGGATTTCTCCTGTCTCTCGCCAGCTGTGGAGGGGCTGTGGTGGTGGAGGAGTCCCTGACATCATCCCTGTGTCCTTAGGGATGGTGCTGGCACGGGGATGGGAGTGGTGGGGCTCAGGTCACAGAGACAGCTCAGCACCGATGTCAGGTACGGGAGAGGGTGGAGAGGAGCTGGAACATTTCCTGTTTATTTTATTGGCTTTCCTTCAAAACATCTGAGAAATGAAAGGACCCTCTTCTGCAACTCCTCTGAGCTACAGGACTTGTCCATGGAGTCATTTCAACTTGCAATTAAACTAAATATTGGTTTTACACAAATAGCTTTTCGCCCAGCTGCGCTGATAACAGGATCGTGGTGTTTGCATGAGGTTTCTGGGGAAGCAATTTGGGGTTTTATGTCATTTGCTGAGAGTCAGGCTGGTTCCTCATCCAAAATTATAATAAACAGGCAACACATTCCACAGAGCTGCTCTCCTGAGCTCCAGCAACCTTGGTTCAGGCTCTTTTCTTCAAGAACTCATCCATAGACTGCTCCTGCTTTGGGGTCAGTCCCCTTGGCTGGGTCTCCTACATGATATTCCAATTCATTCTCTGTATGAAACCCGGGCAGAACAAAGCCACCATGAGGCAGAACTGTTATTTTTCCAGGGATTATATACTGTGGTGTCCTCAGAATATGGGGAAATCTCTTTTTCACATGGCACAAACATCACATTTTAACCATGGTGAGGTGACAGGAGGTCCTGTTGAGTCAAATTGGTGCTATTGATCAGCAAGACTGGTTTTGTCTTAATTTTAATCTAAAATTGGACAGTGAGGTGACATGGAAAGCATTTGAGGAACCCTTCCCAGCTTTGCTCAGCCAATGCTCTAAGACAACCCAAATCTTAGAACCTCAACAAATTTTAGAACCACAGGAACATAAATTCCCATCCTCCTCCATCCTTTTGCTCCAAGAACACTCCCGAGGCTGCTGGTTGAGTTTCAGACTCCTGATTTGTACAGATCATGTCAGGTTTATGAGTGTGTCAGATGCCTTTATGGAAAGTCCCTTGGCCTATCTGATTTTTCTGCTGAATTCCCCCAGACCCCTAATTCCAGACATGGAATGCCTATCCAGCAAACAAATCTTTTAAATTAGCCAAAAGGCACGGAAAACCTCTGCATTGAAATTAGAGGTATCTCCATGGGATTACAGAGGAATTAAGGGCTTCATCTGGTGAGGAAAGGTAAAGACCAAAAGCCTGCTGTGCAAAATTGTGTGAGATGTCAAAGCAATTTGTCCCGAACCCCCGGCACGGGCCCTGCTGGAGGATGCCCAGCGGAGAATTAGTGGGAATCAGTTGTTTTAAGCTGTGACCCCTTCCCTCTGCACATGCTACCGTCTCCCTTGAACCATGGGAGGCTCGGGCCGTGCCCGTGGCTCTGAAACACAACATTTGTTATCCCTCTCCCCCCGGATCAGGGGGATCCCCGGGATGGACGGCCCGGAGCACGGCGCGCAGCCGGCATCTGGTTTTCATGTTCAATCTCAGCTCTTCTACTGGGGCTCAAGTGACAACAGAACAATGCCTGCCCTGCAGACTGACTAATTAGGCTGCATCTGGAGCTAATTAAACGTGGAGTCGCAGCGAGGAGAGCACTCCCCTTATCAAACCAGCAGCAGGGGCGAGACAGGAGAAAAATCACTGCTGATATGGCTCGGGTTTTCCTGCAGGCAATTTAAACGAGGCAGTGCAGATCAGCATTTTATCCTCTGGAGAAATGGGAGTGGGATTGGTCCCAGGATGATGAACCTGGGTTGGTTTTTCTTTTTATGGAAAGGGGGAAAGGTGGGAGCTGGAGATATTTCAAACAATTCAATGAGGTTGTCTTTGAACTGTTGCTTCTGTGCATAATGTATGGACATGAAGATACCTCTTCAGCATAAATATAATTTACTATTTTACTTTCTGATACTCCATGGCACAGGTAATTAAAGTAAGCTGACCCTTGCTAGGTGAAATACACCCTGATCTCCTTCTTTTTTAAAACTATTGTAAGGAATTTTTATTGTGAAATATTCTAATCTCAGTTTTGTTTGGTCAAAGCTGGGAGAAATATGGTTTCCATTGCTTTATCAGCCACTAATTAGGATGAGGCTGCACATCTCTGAATAGCTGGACAGTTTTATTCCGTGACCTTGGGAAGTGAATGAATTCTTGTGGAGGTTCTGAAAATCCAGAGCGCAGAGAGTCACAGGAGTTTAAACATGAAGTAGCAGAGTTTATTTTTGATGTCTCTATTTTTCATCGTAACACTTGTAATGCCAATAAATGGAGAGAAAACCTCTAAACTCCACAGATAAATTTGTCATGGCTTGGTTCAGAACAGTAAATTATTTTAAAATCCATTTTAACTCCTCTTTTCTGACTTGGAAACATTTCATTTCCAGGAGGGACAACGGTTTTGCTGCAGGTTCTCATCATATAAAGGTTTTTTGATTGATTTTTCTTCTCTTTTTATTGTTTTTTTTTTCCTAGGAGCCATCACCAAGAAGGGCCCAGGAGCATCCAGCTTCATGCATGGATCCATCCAGTGCTGGGATTCCCACAACCCTGATGTTCCTTGGGTCTCTTTGCTCTTTTCCAACCTGCACCATTTGAGTCCATTTTGGTGAGAAGAAATGTGGGTTTCTGCCAAAGGTTTTTCAGGATTTAGAGCTCTTTGTGCCTCCTCCAAATTATCCTCTGCATGCTGGGAGTGTCCGTCTTTGAACATTGTGCCTTTCACGCTGAGGGAAAAGTCCTAAAGCCAGAGAAATCCCCCCAAATGGGCAATTTATGTCTTTTTTTTGAATATATTGTACACCAAACTTCCTTAATATTTGGGGATTTGGTCCCACCAGTGGTATCAACAAAGAGCTCCAGAAGTGAGCAACAAAGTGCTCCCAGCCCACCTCTGCCCCCAACACCAGACTCTTGGATTGATTTCCATGTGCTTCCTTCCCCTGGTCCTTCCCTCCTTCATGGAATCATACAAACACAGAATCATGGAATTGTTCAGGTTGGAAAAGTCCTCTGAGATCATTGAGTCCAACCCTTAACCCAGCAATTTCAGTGCCACCACAGAACATTTCCCATGGGATTTTGAGCAGTTTGATGTCCAGCTCCAGCCTGGGATAAGGAGGGAAAAAAATTACTCACATAGATGCTTTGCATCCATGCAAAATTATCTGATCTTTCTTGAATTTTGAGGTTTTGGGTTGTTCCTTCTCTTTGAGGGCAGAGGAGTGAAAGAAGAGAGGAGCTGGGATATCCCAGACAGTTTTCCAGTCCTTGGTTCTCATCTGGAAACAAAGGAGGGACATTTAGCAACAAACTGGATTTGTGGTCTTGTGCTTTAACAAGCAGTTTATGCAGATTGTTGTCCCCAGGTAGGGAACACAGGCTGGAATTCATTCTCCTTGGCTTTCCTTGCAATCCCAGACCCTGTCAATCTCCAGATTTAAGAATTCTGGCACAATTTGCCATATTAAACTCTGGATTTTCCCAAAGACAGGCCTCAAGGATCCGACAGTTCCATTTCTCAGGGAATGGTGTGTGTGTGTGTGGGAGTGAAAGGTCACCTCAGGCTTATCTCTAAATAAACCCAGGAAACTCCAAATCAGCTCCCTTTTTTTTTTAATCCCATGCAGACTGGCAATGGGCAAAGCAGCCTGGACAGCTTTTTTTTTTTAATATCCAAATGTTCCCCACTGAAGCATGACCTCAAATATTAGCTTTCCACCTAGCAAGACTAGACAGGAGCAGGGCAAAGGCACGTCTGTTTCTTAGCCCTGATGCAGGGAAACTATTTAGATCTGCTTTTTTTTGAATTATTATTTTTTTTCAGCCCCTCCTAGGCATGTTTACTTTCTTTGGGGGGATCCAGGGGGCTCATGAATGGCAGCTTCAGAACCCCCCTCATTGTGATTTTCCCCGACTCCCTCCAAACATCCCTTTCTCTCCGTGCTTTTTCAAAAAGAGCCTTTTTTTTTGCCCTCCCTCCCCTGTGTTTCTGCATGTTGTGATTTCACTGAGGCTTCCAATGGTCTTCAACAGTTCATTTATGCCGGGAGCCTTCTATAAACTGTACAGCCATGGTCTCCTCGCCCGGCCACCCACCGACCCAGCCTGTCTAAACAGCATCTGTCTCCATCCCAGACACATCCAGCGAGTTAAAAATGGATTGAATCCAGCTTTTTTTTCCCCTTTTTCCCCCCCTTCGTGCCCTCCTGCAAAGCCAGGGTGGGAGTCAAGCAGGGGGCAGTGGGGTGGGGTGGGGTTGGGGTGCTCCTCGTGCACCCCTGGGTTTGTTTGGTGAGCCCTGCAGGAGATCCATCCCTCAAGTCCCACCAAATCTCTCCATCGGGAGCAGATGCATTATTGGTGACGGGAGCCTATTTAACCTTAATCCCAAATGCATTACCATGGGAGTTTTACTTGGCTTTTTGACTTAAGGTATTGGAGGTTATTACCTCTGGTATGCAGGCGTTGCTCTGAAGAATCCCTCCATTTGGGGAGAGGGCAGGGATGGATGGGCTTTTCCTTGCTCGGGCAATTTGGACACATTTTTGAAAGATTAAGTCAGATCAGCGCTTGAAAGGCTCAGTTACCTCTTGAATGTGACAGCACAAAACCCATTTGCCTTCCAAGGAGCTTTGCTCAGCTCAGAGAGCTGGAAAAAACACCCCTGAAAAAATTAAGAGAGGGGTTAATTTTGCTTGGCAGCTCAGAGAGATTTGTATTTGCTAAACTACTGCTTTTCCTCCCTCAATATTGTCCAAAAATATTCCTCCCTGGTGAAGGAAAATGCCCTCTGTGGTCACTGGGTGCTTCCATGAGGTTTATCCACATCCATGTCAACACGTTGGATGTGCCAGAAAGCAGATTTCCAAGGCCTTGTTTGAGTTTCAGGCCTGGGAAGGTGTCATCTCTCTTAATTAGGGGAGCTGTCATTACAGGTAGATGGTATTTTAGGGAGAAAAGCTCGTGGTTCTGGGCTGTCAAGAGCTGGGCTCAAAAATAGAAATTGAATATGTAATTGAATATGGAAAATAGTCATAAAATTCCAGGTTCAAATTACCAGACTGCCCCTGGGTTCAACAGAGCAGGGATGATATATTTGATGAATACAGCTTAGAAATGCTTTGATTTTCTTTAACTTTTAGTTTTAGAGACAAAATCTAAACTTCTGAAGCCTTTTGGCTCCTATCGGATGCCAGGTCCCTCTGAAATCAAGCAAGCCTGGTGTTTGCTTTATTTGCAACCTGTTGGATCTAAGAAAGTGAAACAATTAAAAAATAAAGGTGAAATGGAGGGAAATGTCTCAGGATAAAAATACTGATTTTTAATAAAGTGGGAAAATAACACATAAATTAAGGAAATTAAAAAAAATTTAAAAAGACAAAGAAATACTTAATGAAGGGATTGAGGGGGATAAACTCTTCACTTCGGAGAGTAGGATTAGGTGGGATGTTAGGAGGAAATTCCTCACTGTGAGGGTGGGGAGGCCCTGGCACAGGCTGTCCAGAGAAGCTGTGGCTGTCCCATCCCTGGAAGTGTCCAAGGCCAGGTTGGACAGGGCTTGGAGCACCCTGGGACAGTGGAAGGTGCCCAAAGGGGTGGAACAGGATGAGCTTTAAGATCCCTTCCAACCCACACCATTCCATGATTCTGTGAAGTTTGGGATAGACCACCAAAGGATTTGTCCACAGCAAGAGCCTGGTTTTGGAGCTGTCAGCTGAGCCAGTGCAGCAGCTCCTTTGCCTCTGCACAATTAGAATAATGCCTGTTGACATTCCTGTATTTTGACATTCTCTGATTTATTTCAAATTTCAGGTGCCTACAGAGATGTAGATTTTGCTCTCAAACCTTGTTTCAACACCGAGGGAATCTGTTCTGAAGTGATGCCTGGCTTTAGGAATTAAAGAAGGGGATGTGCTCCCCTGTGCTGACGGCACTTCATTGTTCTCGTGCCTCCTCCAAGCCCAATTCAGATTAGATTCTCTATCATTCATGATTATGGAAAAGAAGTGATAAAACGTGGCTTGGAAAAAAAATCATGTTTGGACAAGAATTTGCTGACATATTGTGGAGTGATAACATGATAGTGAAAATAGCCAGATCCTGCCTGGCCTGGCGTCTGGAATCAGTAAAGAGAGGCAGTCAGGAATATTGCAACCTGACTTCTGTTCCCTTTCCAGCACAAAATCGGCACCTTTTAGGATTTTTTTAGAAACCCACCGATAGGATTTGCTTTGAAAACTTGCCACATTCCCTGGATCTTGGCTCCAGCCTGGACTGCATTGCAATAATTTCCCACAGAAGTCATGGGGGGCATTTCTGGAGGTATAAAAGGAGGAGTGACCACTTGGGTTTGCCAATCCCAACCAGAACACCCACAGCTGATGCCAGAGGAGTGTGGCCTCGTGCAGAGAAGGAGAGCAGGGTGACAATAAAATATTATAAAATGGCATAGTTTTAATTGGGATTTAGTCTGTGTTAAGTCCTAAAAATTCCTGCTGGTGATGGTGAGGTGCTGCCTTGTCATCTCCTGGGTCGCCTCATCTTCTGACTTCCCGGGAAATGGGGTGGATAACTTTCACTTCTGAAACCAGCAGCTCATTTTGGCCGAGGCTGATAAACACACAGGACCACAGAGAAAACCAAGGCCCTACAAACGAGGGGAAAATAAGTGTTTGGGGATAAAAATAACACAACTGGGAAAGCTGCAGAGCCTGGCTGTGGTCAGGTTCATCAGGTTGAGGGTTGGACTCCATGATTCCATGATTCTGTGTTCCTAAGATCATGTTTGCCCATCAAGAAAAAGGTCCTCCTTTAAGGTGCTTTTTCCTTGGTTAGGTTTCACACACAAAGAGGGAATGCCTTGGAAGTCCTGGACTCTTCCACTGTAATTCCCAGGCTCTCAGCCACAATCTGGTATTGAATGAGAATTTGCACTTAGAGAGCAAGGAAAAGGTGGTGAAGGAGCACAGAAACAGAGGGATGGTTTTAATAATGGTGGTGTGGAAAGGCAGTGAATGCACGAGGTGTGCTGGAGGTCTGTTTTTCACTTGCTGAAAGTCTCCACTGTTTTTGGACTGGGTGTCCTTGGATCTATCACTAACCACAGAAATTATTCATCAGGTCCTCTGCCCCTTCTGCCAACACCATGATTTGTAGAGTATTAGATCTCTCCAGTAATAAGGTTTCAAACCCTTCTTTTAAGGGGCTGAATATGCTTTGCCATAAAAGAGGGATTTTTTATTTTTTGCTTAATTCCACCCCATTCCTCTTCATTTAATCCCTTTGTATCACCTCAGCAATTATTGCCCCTCCACAGGATGCTGCTTCTCCACGTATTGAACAACCTTTGCTTTGTAACATCTTATTTGAATCAAAAATATGGAGATACTTGACCATTCCAAAAAGAGGAGAAGAGAGGGAACAGCTCCTAAGGAGTGGGCGCAGTGTGGGTTTTCCATAAAATTCTATTTCTGTCATTTTATGGCTGAGTGTGTCTAAAATGGGGTTCTTTTTGCAGAAGGTGAAAATGCCATGATCCTCTTGCATCTGGAGGAATGTCCATGTTGCAAGAGATCTCTGTAAATATTTATACCTGGTGACTTTGCAGCTGGCTATTAAGTGCCCTGATTGTTCCTGTAACGCTGCTCGCAAATGGAGATCTGGCATTTAAAGGATGCAGCACAAATTGTTCCCTTGGCCTTAACTTTTGGTCAGAGAATTTACTCAGAGCTGGTGATATCACTGGGGAAACATCCCCTCACCCTTTCTTTCCGTGCGTGCACGATGAGCAGAGCTCTCCCTCGTGGAAAAAGGGAAGAAATGGAGGAAAATCACCCCATGAAAAGCCTATTTTGGGTCTCTAAAGAAAACACATGATTAGGGGACCTCTCTGGGGTCACCTCCCCGTGGTGGGGTGCCACTGGTACGTTGTGTGGGTGTTGCAGCCTCAGTTGCTCTTCCTTTTGTTGGACACCGGCCAAGCCACTGCGCCGGAGCGACCTCGGAGTGCTGGTGACTCACTTTTGCCACGGATCTGCTCCTGACAAAGCCTTTCCTGCCAGGTTGGGTCAGGCTGGTGGTGTTAACCCCTTGCTGGTTGGGAATGTGGATGCTGCCAGGTGGGTTGCTACAGCTCAGGGATGCCAAAACTTTGTGGAGTAGGTGAGGATGTGACAGCCCAAAGCAGCTCCAGTGGGGTTTGGGAATGCGGCTGCTGGGAGGGGAAATATCCACTGGGACAAGAGGGTTTTTTTGGGATCCATTACTCCAGGGCTGGGGCAGGCCTCACAGGAAAACAGAAAACAGCCACATCCTCGTATTATCCATCCTGCCTACAAATTGAATTCGACCCCAGGCATGTGAAAACACCACTTTATCATCACCACAGCCAGTGCCAGTGTCAAGGAGACCTTTGTGGCCTCCTGTTTTACGTAATTTAATAGTTCAGCTGCACCTTTGGCTGGACTAAAATCAATCCTGAGTTTGTGTTGGGCAGCCAGAAGGATTTCAGAGAGGGGACAGAAACCATTAAGAAACCAAACAAACCACAAAGTGCCTCGTTCTGACTTTCTTCTGAAAGGAGCAGCTTTCAAACTTCTCCTTTTGAAAAGTTGTCTCATCGTTGGGCTAATTTTGAACTAATGAAAAATAAATCGACCCCCTCTGGGCCTGCCAGGAGAATCCTGTGTTTCATTCTGCTGGAAATGAAGCAAATAAAACTAAACTAATCCTTAAAAGCTGAAATACTGGCACAGGGTCTGTGTGTCTGACGGGATTTTGGAGACTGAGGGAGCAGGTGATTCTCACTCTGCAAAGCTGTGGCTGTAGAAAAACTGCCCAGTGCTGCTTTTTACTGATTTGATCACTCAGAAATGTTGCAGCTGCCACTCGAAACTGCTCCATTTCTTTGGTTATGCCGTCAAATTATTTGAATGAATAATTTGGGTGATATTCTCTCCCTGTGCCCATGCTCTATTAATCCCTACATTACAACCCTAAAATTAAATCCTTTGTAGCCTTATGTCCATCATCAAAATCAATGAAATAATTTTTCCCAAGAATGCATTCCAGGAGTCCCTCCTTTCATCATTCCCTGGCTACATTTAGTCTCAGTTACCACCTGCTTTCCAGGTAATTATTTTTCTTCCTAATTATTGTTACCCTTTGGGTGTCCACGCTGCAACCAGCCAAGCTGGAAGGGGATCCCTTGGGTGGGCTGGGATGCAGGCTGGGCTTAGGTTGTACTTCATGGCATTAGGATCCTTGTGGGTTTATCTTTGGGATCTTTCAACTTGGAAAGGAAACAAATTTATATAAAACATCACAGCCTGGATTTTAAACATAGAGGATGTGCTGTGCTCCGTGTAAGTAGAATATTTACAGTTCCAAGGCAGGATGATATATGCCCCTTACAAATAATAAATAAAGGTTGAGTGTTGGGAATAAGATTCATAAGGATAAAACTAATAATGGAATAGTCTTTATTGAGGAAAAAGAAGCAGACTTATGGCTGGGACACCATCCCAAAATAAATTTACTGTTTACTGAAACACCACGGAGAGGTTTAGATGTTGTTATAAAATAATTTTTATCGTCTGTGCTGAAGATGTGGGTCAGTGGGGCTGTTCCAGGTTTCCTAGAAAACTTAAACTCAGTCCTAATCATCACAGGGAGGTCCAGACAGCTCAGCAGGGGCACTTGGGTTTCCAGCAAGGCTGAGGGAAACTCAGATTCCTGCAAAAGACAGGAAATGGTGACAATGGGAGTGGATGAACTGATCTGGAATTGCTTGGTCTGAATTCACATCTCCAGACGTGCCTTAAAATATGTCCCAATCCAAACTAAACCAGCAGCACATCTGGAGCTGTTAAACAAGGGGTTGTGAGGGGCAGGGAGTGCATCTCTGGCAGGCAGAGATTCTGCAGGTTTCCCAGCCTGTTCCCAGGCTTAGAGGGTCATATCCCTAAATCCTCACTGCTGAGCCGGGGTACAAAATCCCAATTAATAGCACAGCCTCTGCCATAAAGGTTCCTATCATCTCCAGGCACTGGAAAATGCATTTATCCCTCCCTTGTGGTGGTGTGAAACCGCCACGAGAATGCAAAATAATGCTTTGCATTTAAATTCAGTGAAGGATAAAGCAAAGAAAAGGTTTTGGCTTTGAATGTCTTCAGAAAAGGGGGAAATAAATACTGAGTTATCTCCAAAGTTTGTGTAGGTTATTGATTATGGAATCTGTGTGCTAGGAAGAAGTGTGGAAAATATACTCAAAGAGCCATGTGGGACAAGAAGATAATGTTTAAATCGATCCAAGGGCTGGCATCAATCCATCCAGGGATGCTGAAGTTCTGGAGGAAAAAGTGCTTTTTGTTTCTAGAAGGACATTGTTCTGGAAGAAAAGGGAAACCTCAACATTTGCCATGGATTAATCCTGGTTTAAGCAACCGTCTGACTGCACAAAAATTGTATGAGGTGAGCTTTAAGGTCCCTTCCAACTCAAACCATTCTGTGATTCCACGGTTCTCTTCTATGACCACTGTCCAAGATATCCTACCTACATTTCTCCAAATGACTCCTTTCCTGGATCTGGATTAGGCTCAAGTGCTTCAGCAAGAGTTTATTTCACTTTATAGACACATTTAATATTTAGGACAAACACTTCCTTTGGCTTTGCTTTTTGGGCTGGGCACTGCAGGGCAGGAGAGCACATCCAGCACTAGGGTTGAATCCATCTAAAGTCCACTTCAACTGTTTGTAGATCTCAACACCTCTTTTGAAGACACAGAAGGGTGATTTTTCCCCTGGCTGCTCAATGCAAATCAGCACAACATGTCCTGGTGAGGAAGGGACATGACAGTCTTCCTCCTGCTGATGTTACATTGCACAGCCCCACCACTAAAAGCATGGCCTGAGCCATCAGCCACGGTGAGAAATCCCTTTTGGAAAGTGTGTTTGCTCTCCAGGATGCCTGGAAAGACTTATGAACAGGGAGAGACTCAACCTGGTGACCGCAGCTGCTTCACAGCCCAAGTTTGGAGAGAGGACGGGGTCAGGTATGACCAGAAACAGCAGCAGCGCCACAGGCATGTCCTGCAGTCCTGCCCTGTGAGAAGTGCTGCTGTCAGCCAAGAAACTGAGGCCTGGATGCATCAGAAATGATCTGGACTGTCAGATCCATGCAGAATAAAGCCAGGCTTGCAGCAGGAGGACAGACGGACACAGAGCAGGTTTCCCTTGGCATGCAGAGGGGGTGCTGGCAGCACAATGCCACAGACCTGCAGTCCTGAGGCAAAACAACAGTGACATTTCCTGCTGGGACATGAAGAGAGGACTTAAAATATCCTGCCTGGTGCATTTTTCCTCTCCCATGGTGCGTGTATTCTCCTCTTGCCTTTTTGACGTTGTCCCGTTATTTCTCCCAGTCTTCTGTTTGTCTCTCTGCCTAGAAACCTTCTCAAAATCCTCTTTGCACAAAGAGGTGCTGGAGACAGCACCAGCTCTTGCACCTTTCTTGTGGAATGCATCAGATATGGCTGATGGAGCTCCAGGGGCAGGGATTCCCAGAGTGCCCAGAGAAACTGTGGCTGCCCCATCCCTGGAATTGTCCCAGGCCAGATTGGACGGACCTTGGAGCAACCTGGGATAGTGGAAGATGCCCTTGTCCATGGCAGGAGGTGGAACAAGATGAGTTTTAAGGTCCCTCCCAACACAAACCATTCCATGACTCCATGACTTTGAGAATTTCCAGTCCCTTGTTTTTTTTATCATCGTGATTTCTGCTGCCGCAGATTTCTTGAACATCAAAGTTTGCACTGGCAGCCAAGGAACAAAAAAGGGTTGCAAAGACTTTCTGGGGTGACAAAAAAAAAATGATGGACCCAGGAGGAAGTAGGGAGTTAAAAGGATTGCAAATATATTGCAAATATTTTGGGGGCTGCAAGGCTGAGAATACTCACAAAATCTCTCCTTCTGAGGTACTAAAAAACTCTGAGGTACTGAAGGGGTCTGTCCCCACAAGTGATTGACCCACAGCACTAAACCCCATGCCATGCATGTTTTAGGTAATAATTATTTATTGTTATATTTTGCAACTGAGTTTAAAAAAAAAAAAAAAGCCAGAAGTTTTATCACTTGCTGGAACTATTTCCTCCCTTTAAACCTTTGAGCAATAGAGATAAAAAGTGAGTGTTACTTGTGATACTGGGAGAAAGAATGCAATATTCTGGGTGTTACTGTCTGGAAGAGCCCCTATTATCCAGCCTTGCTTTCTCCCCCTCAGCCCCAGGCATGGAGAAACAAACTCATCTAAAGAACTGGAGGCCACTCATTTTTAACCTGAGTTGATATTTCTCACCTCTCTCTTTTGTCTGGGACAGATTTTTATTCCGTTTTAAAAGTGGCCAACATTTGGCACAACCAAATCTCTGCTAAACATGGAAACCCCTCCAAAAAATTTGGATGGGCAGGAAGGTGCAGCGCTTCCAATGAGTCTCATTCAGTGGAATTGTTAACTTGGGTTGAACATTTCCCCTCTGCCCCTGGGGTGCTAAGACTCCTCTTCCTCTGGTGGGGCAGTTAAACTGGGGAGCCTGGGAGAGAAGATAAAAGCAGAGTTGTCTTTTGGGAGGCCAAAGATGCACAGCCAGCATCCCTGCGAGGACGCCAGGATTAGGAGAATACGTCGAATTTCCAAATTTAGAGCGGAGGACTCGCTTCCCATAAACAAAGGCTGCTTTTTAAAACGAGATGCTAGCGAGATAATGCACGAGAAATGAAAAAAGTTTGCCTTTGTGACTAAATTCTGTTATTTTGCAGCCAGCCTTCAAATGGGCTGTTGGTGCAAGTGAACAAACGCTTCCTGTCTGTCCGTCCTCATGGGTGGTCGCGTTTTAAAATGAAATATCCAGGCTGACAAATGCCTTTACAAAGGCCAGATTATAAACTGTAAACCTACTGTCAGCTGGGCAGGGAAAAAAAATCCAAATGCCTCTTATACCATTTAAAGATTTAGTTTGGCTTCAACACTAAAGCACTTCATCTTGAAGGAGAAAGGAGCTTAGAGTTTATAAATTGTTGTTTGGGCTCTAGTAAGCTCTGGATAAGGGAATCTCTCTGCTAGGAAACAAATGACCTTCCCAAAATTTAGGGAGCTCTGGGTATTGTTACGAAGACAAAATGCCTTGGAAAAATGTCCCCGGAATACAAAGGGATTGGAGACCGCTCTGTTACTCTTAACATACAGCTCATACAGCTGCAAAGGGCAAATCCTACAGTTCCAGCCTTTAAAAAAGGGTGGAAAAAAGTTAAGTATATCAGGGTAATAAAATAAAAGCTGTTTAGATTGTCCCCCTCTGCCTAAATCTACTCTAGACTCGCTCTTGCACTTGGTTGTTGAACTCAGGCTGAATATCTGTATTACTTTGGCCATAAACCTCCCAAAATTTCCTATATTCTCCCCAGTGGAGATCACAAAGGAAAGTTTTGTGGCAAATACAGCCATTTAAGACAACGTGGTTTCCACACTCAGCAATTTGAATCCAAAGTGGAGGAACAAAGAAATTCCAGGAGGAAAAGCCATGGGCATTGCACACCCTTGTGTCCACGAAGTGAAATCCTGCAGCTCCTTTGTGCATTCCTGCTCAGTGGCAGCATTTCCAATCCACCCTGAGCTCGGAATTGCACTGCAGAGCTCGAATCCTCTGCTCTCCAAATGCCATCCATGGTCTCCCTTTCTTCCATGGGTTGTGTTCATGGATTTTGAGATGGATCTGAACCAGCCATGGGATTCACAGGCAGAAATCTTTATTTACTCTGCAAATACCAGCTGTGTTCATCTTGCTTGCTGTTTTTTGCCAGGAATGTTGCAGGTCATGCTGCCCTTGCTGGAGGCAAGCAGAAATTTCAGTGGAATTCGCCAAATCCAAGAAAATTTAGGGGATGTACATGCTGGGTTGGGTGGGAAACAGAAAGGAAAACACCACTTCCATGGGTTTTAAGGTTTCATTTTCATCCCAGTCATCTCATGGCAATCAGCACTACCCAAGGCATTGCTTCCTATTCCCTTCCCATCCTTATAACTTGTGTCCATATTGGTGAGCACAACTATTTGATGGTCTTTCCTTGGGCAATGACCGCCTCCATCGTTTGAGATGTCCCCTCTCAATCCTGGAAACCACATTTTTCTGGTGCCTTTCTCTTTTTATGAGACTGAAAATCCTGCAGAGCATCAAACCAATTATTTGAGATGGCTCTTGGCAGGTTTGAAAGGGTGTGAGGTAGAAACATATTCAGTTTTCCAAGCCTGTGCAATTTCCATGCCAGAGGCTGAAGTTTGTCGGCACTGAATTCCATGAGACCTTTGGAAAGGATGACTATTCCAGTGCCCATCAGATTGTTTTAGGGCTTGAATGTGATTCCTGTTGGGACTCAGGCCCTTGGCTGTCCCTCCTCTCCTACCCAGGGACCAGCTGACAGTTGTGCAGCTGCATCCAAGGCTTTTGTCAGAAAGGAGCACAAAGGAAATTGCTGGAAAATCTTCACAGCGGATCTCCCTCCGCCCACGGAGTGGTGGGAATAAACATCACAACTTCAGATCTTGGTGAATGCAGATAAATTGAGGCTGAGCTGATAAGTTAATGGCACACCAGAACCAGATTGCTTCAGGACTGAAAGAAGAAGTGGCCAATGAGCAGAGTCTTGGAATCCTGACAAAACCCAAAATGCTTTGACATTGTGTCTCCCCTCTGCCACGAGGGAGCTCCTGCAGTCCTGTGCAGCGGGAATGTGACTGTCAGCATCCAGAGCAATCCTCTTTTTTCGGCTTCTTCAGCCAGGCATGTCCGAAAGGCTCCAACACACCTGCTGTGATTTCTCCAGGATGTGTCCTGCCCTGTCCATCCACACTGCTGCCTCTTTTCCCTTGACTCCCCCTAGCTCATGTCTTCCCTGTTGCTATCTCAGGAGATCCCACATCCTCATGTTCACTCAGAAAGTTGACTCAAGTGCATGAAGAAAGTGGAAAGTTGGGGAAAAACATCTTTAAGAAAATATTTTGCAAATTATTCCTACCCTGTCTTTCTCCATGGTGCTCCAGTGGATTGATGTGTGTATACAAATCCTCTCTGGGCTGTCTTAGAGGTCTTTTCCAACCTAAACAATTCCATAATTCTATGATTCTACGCTTCTCACACGTTACAGTAAGCATGATATTAAAAAAAAATCATTGAGAAGTCTTGAAGACCAATGTTATTCTTGCATAGGCCATGGCAGAATTTGTGCTTCCTTTTGAGAATTATAATACAGATTTTATAGATGAATGACAGGACATCTGACCCCTGGTGTGACGTCTGAGATGCTGCTTGTTCCTCCTTGTACCCTTGCTGGATCTCTGGCTCTGTAGGAGAGCTGTAGGAGAACTGTTCCTGGTACACTGCTGTTGACAAACCAGGGCTGGAAGGTCCTTTTTAACAGAAAGAACTGAAAATTCATATTAAATTCCAACAACACTTTCCTGCTGTAATCAATCTATGTTTGGGTTGGGTGAGGTGTGAAGGGAAGATGGTCCCAACAGTGGCGACCAACGTAGTGGTTTTAGTGGACATCTGTTGCTTTTGGGCCACTGTGAGGTGACACCTTTTTGCTCTGCCTTTGTCAGGCTCAGGTGATCCCATCCAGGACAGGGTGGAGTCACTGATGTTATATTTGCCTGCTGCACCCTGGATATGAGGCAGTCATGGCTGTAAATACATGGTTGTTGCGACTTTGGGGTTCAGGTCCTCAGCTGGTGGTGTCCCAAGCCACCCAGTCCTTCTAGGAACAGTCAGGGGCTCCAACTGGCTTCCCAGGACTCCACAGAGGTGGAGGCAGATTCTTTGCTGGTGGAAAATAAATCCAGCAGCGCTCAAGCCGTACACCCACTGAGAATTCCCAGCATTTCTCCAAGGCCTCCAGAGAGAATCTGCAGAAAGAAAACCAATAAAAAAATGAATCCTCCTCTCCAAAGCATTCCTCCAACTGCATCCACGACTTTATCTGTTTTCTTTCTGCATAGGCTGTTCTCCCCCCCAGTTTTTTCTTTACAAGCTCTTGCTGCTGCAGCAAAGGCTCTGCAAGATGAATTTGGGCTGAGACATGGAAATATTTTGCATTTCACAGCAGTTTGCTCAAAATCCTGGTGTTCTGCAGCCTGTTTTGGATTGCTGAACAAAACATAGAGCTGAGGAGAGCCTGGTGGCTTCCTCCAGCATCCTGTCACAGCCTGGAGGCAGGGGGGCGGGAGGCATTAAGCCAGAATTTTAAATTAGTCACCTTTTCAAAGGAGTAGAATTCTTGAGAGCACCCAGCTGATGGGACAGTGTTTGTTTTTCTCTTTCCAAAGGCAGTTTGACACCCGTGGAGGGAAGATGTCAATGCTGGGAGCAGGTTGGTGGGGCTGAACAGAAGGAAACCGTTCAGCCCTGATTTATCCACGCCTTCGGAGAGCCAAGGGTTGATCCCGCCCGCTTGTGAGAGCTTGGCAGTTCACAGGATCAGGCCGCCGAGTAAATGGGGAATTCATCCAGAGATATCTAGGAAATACAGAGAATAAGCTGCCAACTCAACTCTGAAAGCCAACAGTTCACTAATTTTAATCAACAGCTGGATATTTTTATAGGGAGTGAAGGGATGGAGGGGTATTATGACAGAACAAGGGAGGTGGGATTAGACTAATCTAACCCAGGCCAAGTGGGCTCTTCCTGCTCAGCCATGTGGAGTGTCATGACTGTGTGATTTAGACTACTGCACACTCACCAACACTGATAAGGAGGACAATTATGGGGAATACACAACTCTTTGTGTAGCCCTCAGCCAGCAGAGCCGTGCTGCCGATGTCAGCTGGGGATCGTCTCCAGCTCCGAATTAGAGAGGTCCCCATCCCAGGGACACGGCTGTGGCAGGGAGTTGCTGCAGGAAGGGATCCTGGAGCTTGTCCTGCTCTTCGATGGAGGTCACCTTTGCCCTGTCCCTCTCAAAACTTCAAAGTGACCTTTCTGGTGAGCCCTGTCACCGTGGTGGTAAAACCTGGTGGGTGGCAATGTCATTATTCACCCCTCTGGAGAAGTTTCACTCTGTTATGACTCCGTTGGGTCCCTCGAGGGCAGTTTCTCCGGCGTTAATTGTCGTGTTTCCCCGTAACTTCTGGTCCTCTCCATGTCCTTCCTCACCTTCCGCTGACTCACTCCCAGCCGAGCCTCGTGCCAGAGCGGCGCTGCCCAAACGCGACCCAGGGAAAAGGCAAAACGTGCAGGGCCACCTCCCATGGCCCCCATCAATCCACCACTCCTCCTGGTAGGAAGCATGGGAAGAACTATTCCCTGCCAGATTTTTCTCTTTGGTTTTTGAATTTTTTTTTTTTTTTTAATTTTTATCTTGGAACAAGCCCCTGATTGGTGCAGAGCAGCTTTTGTTGTTGTTTATTTGTGTAGCTTTTCATCTTAACGAGGATGTACGGAAACAATTACCACATGCTTCATTCACAAGATCAGCTCAAGCTTTTCCTGCCTGTGCAATGGTTGGATGTAGCCACTGAAAATTATTCAGCTTTGCACAACTTGTGCTTTTTACTCATTTTTTTTTAACCTGTATTTTACAATAGGGATTTTTTTTTTCTCCCTGCTAAATAAAGTTTGGGGGTTGCACCAGGTGGCTGGAAATGTCACATGGTTTCTCCTTTTTGGCAGTGGAAAGTCTAAAGGCTTTAAGAAAATGCACATTTTTCAGGAGGGCAGAGAGAGGTCATGATGCACTGACTAATTCAAGATTTCCTCCACTGGTTTCCATAACAAATAATCATTTTTTTCTTTATTTAGCTGTACTCACTGGTAGGTTTTCATTTGCATCAAAGCTTTGTTCTGCTCTCATCTGGGCTGCCTCCAGAGACCAAACAACATCACAGGCTACTCCTGGCATGTCCTCCGAAGCAGTGGGCCAAATTCCGAGCTGCAAGTTGGCTCCCACGTGTAAACCCTTGCAATAAAGATCCTGGAGCACTGCTCAGTGTGAGAGAGGTTTGTTTCCATGGAGTTTTGAAGCTAAAACCAGTTGGATTTGGTGTGATCCAGGTGGATGGGGCAGCCATGCCATTACTAAGCTGATAACAGCTCCTGCTCTAAGATCTTCCATCTTCTTATTCAGAAACTGTTGGAAATTTTACCTCCTTGGGTGACAACCTTCCATACACAGGTCTCTTACCCCAGCCTGATTAAATATTCTTATTATTCTTTGTGGAATTTCAATCCTAATAACTCAGGAAATGGGTCTTCAAACTCACGTCTGAAAACCGTGGCTGGCTTTCCTGCATGAAATCCTGGCACGGCCACGCTGTGGAAATGATCGGGAATTTGGCAGGCATTGGCTTTCCAGAGGCTGTTTGCCCTTTTCCTGTCCCTGCCGAGGGCTGCCCCGGCAGAACGGGGCGATAAGTGGTGGAAAAATTGTGTTTTGCAGGGGAGATCTGCTAGGATTTGACAGCTGACTTCCCTGGAGATACTGGTTTGGGCTGGGTGTGCTCCAGGAGGGGTCGTGGGAGTTTGGGTGTGATTTTCCAAGAGACCCAGGACTCAGGCATGAGACCCAAGAGTGTGGAGATGTCTCTTGGTACCTTTCAATTTTAAATGAGGTGACCTGGCTGGTGTGTGAAAGGTGTAAGAAAAAGGAATTGCATTAGAAGAAGATAACAGGGAAAGAAAATTGGTAGACAAAAAGAAATTTAAAATGGGGGTTTAAATTTGACTGCAGATTGGAAAGGAGATGAGATATTGACTGAGAGCAGCCAATTTAAAAATAAAGCAAACTAAAATGAAAAATCCAGAAATGGAATGAAGTTTCTGCTCCAAGGGCTCAGCGTGTTTTGCTGGAAAACTTTCAGTGCAAAATCCATCAACGAATCCCACACTGGGACAGAGCCACGTCCTCTCCCACTCAGGTGCCGTGCCCACCAGGCTTGATGTGACTCCCATTAAAACCCTTCCAGGTCTCTGCTGGTCAACCCTGCCTTCTTTTGAGGAGTCTAACCAGGTGGTCTTTTCTCCCTGGCACCTGGGAGTCTCTTGCCCAACCTAGTGCTCTTGGGTGACTCCTGAACGAGCGCTGGGAGGTGAGAAATCCCATTTCCAACTTGGAGATCTCCATCCCGTCTTCATCTTGGCAAAACCATGGCCAAGGAGCAGCTCCCTGCCCCAAATCATGTCCTTGATTAGTGGTCCCTGCTGCATTTGGATTTATCTGATGCATGGGGACATCTGTTTATCACACGTTACACGTCTGCTGAGCAACATTTTTCCTCATCCCGAGGCCCGATTAAAGATTCCGATTAATGGAACTCGCTGGAAGGTCCTGTAAGGCAGCTCTTAAATCAATGTCATGTAAACTTTGCTGGGTTAATCCTGCACATCTGAATTCAGCTAAAACCCAACACTGCAAGGTCAGGCTGTACAAATTGATGGATTTTTATTCCTTTAACCTCAGAAGTGTTGCAGAGAGGGGAAGAGCAGCAAGAGTTGCTTCTTCCAGTTGCTTCTTTTTCCTGCACAGGAAAAGACAGATATTTTCCATTTTCATATATGCATATAGATAATATATTAATATATACACATAAAATATATAAATTTTTAAAATGAGAGATGTTTAAATCAGCAAAATATTGCTGCTCCTTTTCGTGTGTGTCTTATGGTTAATTTTTCTTGTGCATTCATTTGATAAGGGAGGAAAGGATTCTGGCATTATAAATCAGGAAGTTAATGAGGAATATCCCTCCTGCCTTTTCAATTTATTTAGTTCCAAAGGAAAAAAAAAATCTTTAAAGATATCCCAGAGCATTTTGTGGCTCAAGAAGGCACTAATGTTGCAACAGTAAATTAGTATGAACTTGCAGAAAAATGCCGTGCAATTTATGGACTTTCCTTGTCTTACTCTTAGGCGAAGATTTTTGCAGTGTGTCTGTGAGTCAGGAGTAACAATCTTTTATCAAAGCTCTTTAGTGCCTTTGCACTATCATCAGTACATATAAACAAAGGATAAGGGAGCTAATTCCTCGTGGATAACTTTCTGCAGGGAAATGCAGCCTGTGGAACAGCTTGTGGCAGAAGAGCAGCGTTATCAGCTTTAAACTAAGGAGTGCATTTTATTTACGGAATTCAGCACTGCAGAAATTCTTGGTGCTTTGTTTGAGGATATTTTGTATTTCACATATCCCATTGCTTGGTTTTGTTCAAGCAGAAATGTTGGATAATTAATTGTAAGGACCTGCTGGAAGCACTTCGGTACTTGGCTTGGCATCCTGTGGTTTCATTTTCTCTTCTTAAACCTGAGAACTTCCCTCTAATAATAATTACATGAATTTATACTAACTGGATTACTTCCTCTGAACTTTACCTTTTTCTAAAATTTTATTTTAAATCTTTCTTGCTATAGTTTAATATCAAATGTTAAAGCCAGCAGAGATGTTTCAGGGAATTCCTCACTCTGAAAAAAGCAACACTGCCCTCGTGTCACTTTGCATCTCCAAAGCCAATGGAAAGCAGGAATTTGGGGTTTGTTCCTTGCTTGAGTGCCCATCCCACCAGTCAGCTGTCTGGCAGGACCTACCTGGAATAACAGCATCCTGCTGAAATCCTACCAGCCTCTTCTTTGGGAAAGGAAAACACAGTCCAGGAGGTTGTGGTTCCTGAAGACAAGGATGTGTCAGCTGGATCATCGTGCCCAAATCACTTTTTGGTCCTGCTTTTTCCTGGAGCTTCATCCCACTTTTCTCTTCTCCTGAACCTGGCTGTTCCACATTTCTCTTTTGTTCTTTCATGAGGTCCATAAACTTTATCAGGACCAAATGAGCAGAGGCAGGATTTTAGCTGGAGCTCCTTCTGCTGGTGGGATGATCCCTTTACACAGAAAAATTCCCCCACAAAGCCGCAAGATCCCTGTCTCCTTTTTTTTTTTTTACTTTCTCTTTACACGTACTTCTTCCCAACAAAGGAACGACATTAATAAAAATAAACATTAATTGTTAAGTATTAAACTAAATATTAAGATTGGCATGTGTCTGTCACTTGTTATCCCAGTGAGAGGGATTTGAGATCCATGGCTCATTTTAAAGCTGGATGAATCTTACAGGGATCTTTTATAAACTTCAGTGGTTTTGGTATTGAGCCCAACACTGCTCATGGAATTGTTGGAGTCCAGATCTGTGGGAAGTCATGCTCAGAGCTTCTTGCCCATTATTCCAGAATCAGCTTTCTCTCTGCCTGAGTTTTGTTGGATGATCAGTCCTTCTCCTACCAGATACTTCTGTCAGTGACTACAGCCTGGGCAAGGCTTGGAAAGATACAAATTCCTGCCAGCCTAATTTCCTGCTCTATCTGCCTGGTTATGCTTAGGGATATGGACATTCCTGAACATCTCAGGCACCAGCGATGTCTGTGAGAAGACTAATCTATGTCAGACACCACCCAGCTGCCAGCAGTGCTATAAACTTATGATTAGAGTGATAATTTTCTGTATTAAATAGCCAAACCCCAGTCCCTCAGCTGGAGAAGCCCAGCAGCAGCTCTTCCCTCCCAGCTACCTTTGGCTTTGATTATCCTGTGGAAATTTAATTTGTGATGAGTCATTTTGGGATTCCATTGTGCTGCTGGATTCCCAAAACAATATTGAAGTCATAAGAGACTGACTATGCCAAATGTTCCAATAACTCAACCTGAATGAACTTTTCTGAACCCAAGCTGGTGTAAGATCATAACTGATGCATGTCAGTAGTGTTTATGTGAAAAATGAGTATTGTGCAATACTTCCCCTTTCCCCTTTCCCCTTT
>VZRZ01000469.1:143543-166868 GCA_013398175.1 Climacteris rufus
ACCAAAACACAACAGACTGGAAAGAGTAGAAAGGGTTGGAAACAGCAAATTTGTCAATGTTTTTCCTTGCTGCTGAGTCGGGCTCTGGGTCGGTGCTGGTTTAGATTAGCCCTGTCCCCTGCAATTTGACAGTAGCGCCGTGAACCTGCAGCGCACGGATCCGCGGCAGAGATAGGGGCAAGGAGGAGGAATTCAGGGAATGTTTTCCCTGGGAGCGCTGGGGAAGCGCTGCCGGTGGGACCAGGGCTGCGGTGACAGCGTTAACACTTCCCAGAGCCGAGGACCCCGCCGCTGGAATGGCATTGCCCACCCTGAAAGTGAGAAGGTAAAGTTTATTTTTTCTGTTTTTTTCCTCCCCTTTCTCTCGCTCACTCTCCCATATACAGAACGGATCAAGACCACCAAGAGTGGCCTTTTTTTTTTTTTTTTTTTTTTGCCACGATGATGTACAATTTGCATTTGTTAATAAAAAAAATCCTGCCTGAGGTCATCCACCTAGATTTCTTTTTTTTTTTTTTATATTTAAACAGGAAAAGGGTTTCAGATGTTTAGACATTCAAAAGTAAGGCTGCTAATCTGCCTCCCAATTTACCACGCATTGACAACTGTCCAATATTTTCTCTTTCCATTGCTGGCTTGAGAGCTGAGGTAGGGATTTGCTTAATATTAATTTTTTTTACATCATGCAATCCCTCACTCTTGGGATTTGCTTCCTATTTCCAAGGAAAGCTGCCTTGGGAAGAGCAACCCAGCATTCACCCCGCGGTGACTCATGAGCTGGTTGGGATGAGCTCTTCAAGGAGGGCGTTTGGAGGAAGGTTTGGTGGTGTTTGCACAAGGAGTTTGTGGCTGGGATGAGCATGGAAAACTGCAGCTTTTCACTTCCCAGTGCCTCGGGATAAATGGATAAATTAATCTGCATTTACGGGTTTCCTTAGATAGAATAATCTGCATTTCCAAGTTCACTTTCTGCTGTCAGCACCACACACTTCGAACCCAAGTAATTGCTGTTTTTATTTCCCGTGTAGGAAAGCCTGATAATATTCCACTCCTATTCCCTAGGAATACCTCTCTGGGCACTGCAGATGATGCCTGAGACACTGGGAAATGGGGACTCTGCCTTGCCCACAATTTCTGGTGTGGATTTTGCAGTGCAGCAGCCACGATGGGATTTTTCCCAACAGCTTGTCCCAAGCTATTCCCGTTTCTCACATGGATGCTATTCCAATTTCTGCTGTGCATATTCCCATTTCTCATCTCAAATATGCAGGGGATTTTTGTGTCTTTTACAGAGCCCAAACCCAGCTCATGATGTTCTACGAACATGAAGATAAAAGAAAATTAGTGAAGTCCTTAATTTAAAAAAAAAAATAAAATTAACAGCTAAATTATTTGAGTTAATTATCTTCTCTTGCAGGTAAATCCTGTGGATTCCAGTGCAGAATTATCTGGAAAAAATGCTGCAGGATCATACTAATATTTTATTAAAACCTATTATTTTGAGAATATTGCTGGACTATGTTTTGACAATTTTAATAGCTTTTTACTGGGATGTGGATTCCAGAGAAACAGTGGGAAAATGTGTGTAGCATTTACTGGAAGAGGAGTGATCCAAATGCTAGAGGGGTAGGTTTTGCTATTCCTGCAAAGGCAAACTGAGCCCCAGAAAACATTTTTCCTTCTGAATTAAAAAAAAACAACTTTCCAAGTTACTTTGTACCACCTAATTAATGGCATTTTTTCTTTCTGAGCCTTCCAGAAACAAAACCTGGCTTCTGACCTGAAATTATAAGGCAGCACTAATCCACCGTTAAAAATTGATGCTAAACATACACAGAATTTAAAAAAATAAGTTTCAAGAAAATTGACTTATTTTCAGCATTTTGGCAACCACAGAACGTGTCCTTCCTGGTTCTTTTTTGCCTTGGTTACATGACAAGTCTTGTTCTGAAAATACAGTTGCTTGTTATAAATATAAAATATTTTCTGGTGGCATTGGTATCATAATTTTTTTGTGTGTCATGGTAAACTAGGGCCTTCAAACAAAAGTTGAAAAAGCAGAACTAAAAAAGATATTTAACCCTCCTTTTAGGTTAAAATTTTGCTGTTTTGTGTCAAAAAAAGTGCACCAGACACACGAAACTGGCACCCAGTCTCTGAGAAATCGAATCTAAAATATGGACTTCGCGAATATTATTAATTCTGTCAATAAATTAACTGTTTAAAAAAAAAATCCAAAAATCAAAACTTTGCCAGCGAGTTCCAGATAAAAAATCTAAACTCTTCATCCTGGCATATCCCCTGTAATAAATGGGGGGGGTTTGCTGATGACCACAAATATATTGGAAAACTGTATAAACCAAAGGCAGTGATATTTTCCAAAAGAAACACCTGGAAGGTGTAAATCAAAACTATTGTAAACACATCAGCTGGGAACATACGACAGGCACAGGGGTTGCTGTGCATCCAGCCCGAGGAGCTTTGGAAATCCGAATGGATAAATCAGGGATGAACCTTGGACTAATAAACAGTTCTTTTATGAAAAGGAGAGATTTTCTGCCCCTGCAGAGACAGCAAAAAATGAATTTGGTACATTCAGAGAAATCCAGGAGGTCATTTTCAGTAATGGGATTTTTTAAAAAATTGCTGCTTTAAGGAACTCTCAAAATCAAACTCGTGTAGCTTTGTGATTTGTTTGAATCAGCAGCAAAACTAATAACACTAAAAATTATTATTTTATTAGAAATGCTTTTCAGGCACTTATTTCCCTAATTTAAGTTTCCTAATTGTTGATAAAATGTAAAGATTGTATTTTATGTCTGTGTGATATTTAACATCTACATTTTATTTTACATCTAAATAGTATTTTACACCTGCATTGTTTTGTATCTACATTATATTTTAATACACATTATATTTTATATCTACCATGTATTTTATATTTACATTATATTTTATATCTACATTTTGCATCTAAATTGTATTTCATATCTACATTATCTTTTACATCTACGTTGCATTTTACATTATATTTCACACCTACCTTGTATTTTACATCTACATTGTGTTTGTCTAATTATATTTTATATCTAATTATATTTTACATCTCCCTGACAAAAAGCTCACAGTGAAGCCAAAAGGACAGAGGAAGGAATTTGGGGAGCACATTGCTGGAAAAACGGGATTACAAGAGAAAACCACTGTGCTGAAAAACCCCTAAAATTGGGGTTTTGCCTCATGGTTATCTCGGCCTGAAAGAAGCCCTATTAAAATCCTATCTTCTGGAAAGCGTCAGAGAGGCAGGAGGTTGGTAAACATTATAAAAACAACCCCTAATAAAATTTTTATTGCTTTACATTTCTGTACATTTTACGGCCGGCGCGGGGAAAAGAAGCGGCAGCGATTTCTCTGCCCTGAGAGCAGGCAGGAACTTTTTTTCCTCGCTTTGTGCTCATCAAAATAAATAAAAATGTTGAAGCCTGTTCATTTCTCAGGCATTCGGGGGAATGATTCCACACTCAGAAGAAGCCAAGGAAAAGCTAAAAGCTAAATGAACCTCACAACGTTAATCTGGGTGTTATAAACAAGTATTGTCCTTTTTGGACACTGCAATATTTTAGCAACGTGTTTTATTTCATATCCATGTGTGTTTTCTGATTTTAGAAAAGCAGAGAAAGCACTGTTAGAATTATTAACCCTTGATATAATTAGTTCTTAGTATAATTATTAAGGGATTTAAAATTTCTCCCCAAAACTCAGCGTAGACATTTGCTTCCTGAGTATGTATTTTTAGCTTCTGAATGAATCAAGTCACGGACAAAAAAAAAAGGTAATTGTGCTTGCAAGTAAGTATTTAAATATTTACATTTGAAATATATTTGCTGCCAGCTTCTGTTAGCGAGAAGAAAAGTAATTTGGGAAATTACAACCCTTCCTATTTCCCACATTTTTTAGGATAATAAATGCGGGGCTGAATTTAGCATGCCCTGGAGCTTGGCTGGCCAAAGTCGAAGGCAGAAAGGGAGCCCAGGATAATTCCTGGGATAAGGATGCTGCCAGGGAGGGAGATCTGCGGAGCTTGGGAGGTGGCAGGGATGCGAACATGGTCTGTTTTGGGCTGGGAAGGGCCTGGATCGCTCGGAGCAGCTGTTCCCTGCGTGTGGAACCAGGCAGTGGCCACCGGCCGTGCTGATTTCTCATGTGCTGACCTCAAGATATGGTGGATCTGCTCATCCTCACATGTTGGCAGGCACAGGGCCTGAGTCACGGTCCCCCAACCCCTCCCGCAGGGCAGCACGTGGGGATGATGTTTGGGGTCACAGATGTGATGCTGTGCCCTGTATCCCACACTGAAACCACGCTGGAAAATCCAAGGCACAGGATGCGTTGCGGCAACAGAGGGATGAGTAAGAAGGGGGCGTTGTGAAGTCACAGGGAGATGATTCCTGTGGATCCCACTCTAGAATCAGGGCATCATCCCCAGCACCTTCCGTGGGTCGCCAGCCCACTGCACCTTTGCATAATCCCTAGTTTATTTTCATTATTACTGTTATTTTCCTCTTGACTTCCTTGGCATCCATATAGACAGGGGGTTTCCAAGGAAAATTTCTGCCTCCTGAGCAGAATGAGGAAGGAGCTCACTGGGGTCACACAAGATCTGAAACCCAAGAGGGGTTTTGGGTCCTTCCTGCTATGAAAGATTTTCTAGTCAGGATCTTCAAATATTTATGATGTCAAGAAGCCACAAAAATCTCAGGTGTCCGGGTCACACCCCAGCACGTGCTCAGCACAGGGACTATCTGTGACCTGAGTCACTGGCACTGTCACAACAACTGAGTTTTGAAGTGATTTTGGTAATTCTTGATGGTTCATTTGACTTCAGTACAGTTCTGAGGGAACTAAATCTTGCTTAGATCATCGTTCATTGCCTTGAGCTGCTGGCAGCAGTTCCTGCTTCTCTAAGATGTGGGACAGCCGGATGATGGGACCCTCCTGTGTGATCAGAGGATAAACGTTTGTGAAGCCTGGTGAGAGCCTCTCATGGAAGCTTCCAGGGAAGTCAAAGGTATTATCCATACTATTTTCCAAACCTGGTAAAAGCAGATTCTGTTTCCTGTTAACCAGACAAAATGTTTCACCATCCTGCTCAGCCTGCTGGGTTTCTGCTGGTGCCCAGAGGGGGCATTTCCACCGACCAACAGGTCAACTTCTCCAACTTCTGTTTTGCCCTTAGCTCTTAGAATCCCAGTATCATGTAGGTTGGAAAAGAGCTCCAAGAGCATCAAGTCCAACCTGTGCCCAATCTCCACCTTGTCCCCAACCCAGAGCACTCAGTGCCAACTCCAGTCCTTCCTTGGACACCTCCAGGGATGGGACCTCCAAACCTCCCTGGGCAGCCCCTTCCAATGCCTGACAACCTTTTCCATGAGGAAATTCCTCCTGTTGTCCAACCTGAACCTCCCCTGATGCAATTTGAGGCCATTCCCTCTCCTCCTGTCCCTGTTCCCTGGGAGCAGAGCCCGACCCCCCTGGCTGCCCCTCCTGGCAGGAGCTGTGCAGAGCCAGCAGGGCCCCCTGAGCCTCCTTTGCTCCAGGCTGAGCCCCTTTCCCAGCTCCCTCAGCTGCTCCTCATAGGATGCACTCTCGGTTCATCTCCTCTCCTGCGAGCCGATCCCACGGTTCAGACCCTCTGTCCTTGGGATGCCTCACTGAATTCCTGCAGCCGAAATCCACACTATCCAAATAATCCTGATGACACAGTTTGTGGTCACATCTGCTCCATCACCTTCCTCGTATGACGAAAGGGAAAAACCCAAGCACGCTCTGCGATGACGCTCGGCCGTTGTTGATTTAATTGAGTTTGGGTAAATATGTTCTTGCAAATGCTCACCGGGGCAAGTTGTCCCTTCTTCAGCTTGTGCAAATAAAATAAGGATGCAAACCCCAGACTACAAACACCCTAAGTATGTGGTTCATCCTGACATCAGGTTTCCCTCTGTGACCCAGTTTGAATTTTTGCAGTGTTTAGCAGATGCTGTCGTGGTTTTTTATCTCCAGGCTTCTTATGCCACCAAGGGAAGAGTAGAGAACTCAGCCACCAGCTTTGCTCCCTTTTTTAGTTCCCAGATTTATATCATTATTAGTTCTCAATTTATAGGCTTTTTTTTAAATAGAGTTTTTTTTTGGCAAAACAGCCCTGTTAAATTCAGTTGCAACTTTCCCACTGCTTTCAGCCAGGCTGGAATTTCACTCTCCCTGCCTTACCTTTCCATGGTTGCCCACAGTGTGAAAAGCTTTGGAAGGGAATTTACCAAAGCAAGAAAACCAGCCTGACTCTGGAAATTCTGTTGTTTACTTTAAAGCACATTTTGTTTCCATTTTTCTATAAATATAGATGGAGTGAAAATCTGCTGTTGTGGAGGGCCTGTCACTTCAGCAGCAGTTCCAGCAGGATTTCTCACATGGTCACTCCAACCCATGGAATATCATTCTGGGGATGTTTGGCACAGTCCTGTGAGGCATCACCACATCCTTGGAGTGCCTCTAAAAATCAGTGGGAGCTTAAAGTTACTCTGTCTTGGACAGAAAAAAAAATTGAATAAAATCCCACCTCTTCTTCAGAGCAAGCTGAGTGTGTGTCCTGCAGAAGGGAAAAACAGCAACAAGAAATTCAGAAAGATGACATAGATTTGGGTTTTCAGCAATGTCCATTTAATTACAGAGCAGGTTCACATGAGATGTGTTGAAATATCAAGATATTGGCTCTGGTGTCAGAGCTTGGAGTGGAAGTGTTCATTTTAATATTTAAATGAGAGCACACAGAAGATGAGGAGGGAAATCAGACTGCTAGGAAAGCAAACATGGAAAATAAACGTAAACTGCTTGCACTCAACTTCCTGGAAGGGTTTTGTAATAACTTAAGCTCTTGTTTATTCAAATTAAAATGCACCTGATTCTTGGACAAGCAGAACAAGCCAAGTCCTGCCCTTGCCAGCAGGACTGGCACGTGCAGAGCAGGGCCCTGGTTTGAGTTCGTATCAAGGAAGGGTTGGAAGAGTTGTGGGAGAATCCTGGGAGAGGCAATGGGTGACTTTAATTCACTTTTTCATCTCCCCGGCCCCTCTGTGCAACCTCTGCCCCCAAGAGCATTGAGGAAAGAGGTGACTATTTCACTCCACATCTCCTGGATGCTCCCTGATAACTCCCAGGACATTAATTTGGAAGTGGGGATCACCTTTCACAGCCAAACCTCACCCTACCACCCAAGATCTGGAATTGAGCAGCACACAGGTCCTCAAAGTGCAATGGAAACCTGCCTTAGACTGGAGTATTTCTGATTTTAAAGGAAAACCTCGAATTTGTGATGTAAATTCCAAACCTGTAAAGAACAGGCAAAGTGTGAGGAGATCTCATCGTTTTCCACAGATTTTCTCCTCACTGAAAATGCAGGAACATGGTGCTGGAAGGCACAGGCTCGAGGGTCTGTCGACATTTCTATGAAAAGTTGCTGTTTACAGATCTGTCAGAGATTCAGCTTTGATGATGTAACATTGGCAAATGTCACAAGGAACTTCCCTGACACTGTTTTTCTAACAAATGGCTCTTTTACTGTGCTTTGACTTTAAAAAAAGGAGGAGTTTGAAAGGACTTTGAACCTTAAAGACTTTTGAGTTTTGTTCAACATCTACCAGATTCAGTTTTATAAAATATCTGGCCTCCCAGTTCACACTTGTCTCCTGGAGTTTCTATCCCAGCGCTATCACTTACAGGAAAAATTCCTTTTCTTAAATATTGTGCAACACTGACTAAAATTAGAGTTGGACAGGAACTCTCTGCTGTATTTCTAGGATTGATGAGGGTCCCAGGATGAGCAGGGCTTTTTAGGAAGACCTCAGGTAGCACAAATCGTGGTTCAGCAGGAAGAAAGATATCTTCTAAGGAAGGGAAAGACACCTTCAGTTGGTAGAGGGAGAAATTCAGCCCTGGAGCTGGAAAAATGGGGTGAATTTAGGGGAAATGGAACACAGAAGGAGCCAGGAGAGCAGGAAGGGAAAAAAAACCAAAAAGTGTGAGCAGGAGGCTTTCTCTTATGGTTCAGCATCTCCTGTTTTAGAGAAAGAATCAGGGGATAGGGGAAGACACTCTGGATCTCAAGGAATTGTCTCCAGCCCACAAAATACCTCCCACGGTTGCCCATCTGGTATCAATAATTCTTCCATATTTTAGGGCTGCTTTGGGAGATGCCACAACCCAGATGCTTCCAGCAGTGGCTGGGGAAGGCAGAGGGGTGAGCCAGGTAAATTTTAGAACCAATTTGCCACCCCTTTGCTGGGACCACATCACCTCTGTCACCTTGCCCTGCCCTGGCTCACTGCTGGAAAATCAGCCAAAGGTTTGGAGAGAGGGAGAGGCGAATCTGGGAAAGGAAAGGGTGCATAATTCGTTAAAGATGTGTATAATTAATTAAGGGCACACGGGATGAGGGTCCTGAAGAATTTTACAAGGTTGTCTGATGGATCTCAGCAAAGGGAGACCGGGTTTGTGGTGGAGGGAAACTCACCCCGACGGCAGCACTGCCCACAAAATGCAATCCAAGGCCAAGAGAAATTCCTTGGTTTTGACCATCTGAGGCTGTAAATGAGCTGTCAACTTCCAAAAATGCATTAATTTAGCCCACAAAAATTTGCACTGAGCAATCGAGGAAGAGTAGGAAAACACCTCAGAGGTTGGTTTTGAGTGCACCAAACCAGCTGGGTTGGAAAAGTGGGAGGACACTGCTCCATCAGAATCCAAAATTCCTCCTTTGGGGAGAAATGTGTAAAACAGGGGGTGCCAGGTGGAGATGCTGAGGTCTCCAATTTTAATCTGAGTTGTCAAAGAGGCTTGGGCTTGGTTCATGAATTTCAGATTTCCCTGTTGAGAACAATTCAAAAGCTTGTTTGTCCTTTTTAATCTTGGATATGGGGAAAAATGTAATCCTCCTAAAAATTTCTCAGGGTTTTGCTGGATCTGGCCACCACCAGTGAACTTGGCACAAAGCAGGAGGGTTTTTCCTGCATCCAGCCTCTCCCTCCTTACCTGTGTGAGGGAAAGTCTCATCAAACTCTCCCTGTTGTTCCTCTCCCAAGCCAGAAAGTTTCCCTGGACATTGTCCAGAGCTGAACTCACTTGGCTCTGATATAAAAAACAACCAGTCTGGGCTCCAATTTTATTTACCATTCAAGTTTGCTCTCCTTAAAAAGCACATCACATTTGATTTCTGGCCAGCCAGCAAAATTATTTTTTTTTTAATTGTCATTATTTTGTCCAGCTCATCAGTCCTGGCAAACAGGAAATCCATTATTCATAGCAAAGCATCAGCGAGATGCAAACACATCCCTGTCACTGCTCTGGCTGCGTGTTGGGTGGAAAAGGACTCATTGAGACATGTTCATAATTAGTCCCTTGCCCTGTAACAGTCTTGATGACAAAACAGTGCCCTTGAAAGCATTTCAGCTGATGTGGGTCTTGGTAATCTTAATAGTTTGAGATAAATGAAGAGAGATGAAAAATTGTAGGAAGTGTCACTGATGGGTGTAGGAATGATCTCTAAAAATGCAAAGTATAATTTCACCTTCTAAAAATTTGTAAAAATCCATTGTTTCCAGGCGAAGTGTTCAAGACCCAGGAGAGGAAAAGTGTTTGCTGCTGGGAAGTGATGCACACATCTTTCCTCCCGTGTGTTGCAATAAGTTCATTCCTCTGGCACGGCTGTGGATGCTCCAGGGGCATCACACCCAATGCACTTTAAATATCTAAAAGTTGATTTTCCTTCCTTTGTCTGCTGCCTCCTAAGCTATGCAAGAGAAGGGAAAAAAAAATCCTGGGTAAATATATATGTCACAAATGCGGTTGGCTGCATTGGCAGAGTCCAGAAGAGGGTGGATGGAGATCGGAAAAAAATAAGAGAACCCACTGGAATGGGAAATGCTGTCAGGAGCCATCCATGTTTTCTGTGAGGAGTGCACTGGAGCTCCACAAGCCCATGGACTATCCCAGGTTTCAGCAATGAGTGCTGGGAAGGTGGGATCAGTGGCTGGAGCTGGCAGCACACAGCTCACAAAGCCCTGATCTTCTCCATGCCACTCCAGATGCAGCTGTCCCAGTACTGGGAACCTCTGGATGTGTCCCAATGGGAACGTTGGGATTGGATGTTACACAGAGCTGGGCACTTACAGAGTGAGAGCAGCAGAACAAGCTCTGATGGCAGGAACTGCAGCTGGTCCCCTCTGGATAGTGAATATACATTACTGGAGTTGGAGTGAATCTGTGTGCCTGGGAATGTGCAAACATTTGGTGATTTTTCCTGTTTCCTGGGGACTGGAGATGTCTTCATCCACAGAACCACGGGATCACTGAGGTTGGAAAAGACCTCCAAGGTCTTCGAGTCCAAGCTGTGCCCCATCCCCACCTTGTCACCAGCCCAGAGCACTGAGTGCCACGTCCAGGCCTTCCTTGGACACCTCCGGGGTTGGCGACTCCACCACTTCCCTGGGAATCCCATTCTAATGTTTAACAACCCTTTCCATGAAGAAATTCTTCCTGAACCCATCAAAGAATTTACCTTGGGTGTTGCTACCCATCCCACAGCACATCCCAAAGTAGTACCAGTGGGGAAAAGGAAATGGGGAGAATAAGTGGCAACTTTTCCATGAAAATCTCCCACAAAATTCCACCCCTGGGCTGGCTGCCTCCTGGGTGATATTTTCCTTCAACTTTCTATGTTTCCAAAGGAAAGTTTCTCCACGTCTCCATGTTTTCTTGGTGCTCTAGGAAAGATGCTTGCGTTAAAAGGAGGAAAACAAATGCAAGTGGCCTTGCCATGGTGAGATAATGCTCTTCCCAAAAGTGCGTGTTCACTGCTGCTGGGCCACGGCCAAAGGCAGCCTCCCCTCTCCTTCTGGAGGTGGCAACAATGCACATGTGTGTCATTTCCTGAACCCAGTGGAAATTGCAGGATTGATATTCACTGCTGAAAAAAAAAAAATCCCATTTGGAAAACCAACGCCCACTCCCCTCAAAAATTCCACCTTCCAGATTGCTTCACATCTCTGTCAAGTGCCTGTGCACATCTTGCTCTGCACTGCCAAGGCTGTGTCCTCTTCTGGGATGACTCAGGCCCACGTCGTCCCCGCTGGTCCCCGTGGGAGGGGACGGAGCCGGCGCGGCGGCGGCGGCTCAGGGACGTCTCGCATTCCCCACCTCCTGCACTCAGCATCTCATGGCGTTCTCCAGGGAATTGTTCCTAGTGAGACAACAAAATTTGAACTGAAAATAATCCCTGAATTATCAAAATGCATCAAGGCAGGGCCGTATATCCCTGACATGGCGTGCAAAGAGGCGCATCTGTAAGAGCTGTCCTGCATCCGAGATTTCCCTGAGGATCTTTCCTCCTGGACCTCCTTCAAAATTGCACTCAGTGGGAACAAATCTCCTTCAACAGGGCACAGTGTTTGGAATCTTGAAAAGAAGGGGAATCTCCATCTAGCTGTCCATTTTTCCGCTTGAATTTCTTTGGGAAAAGAGTTTTGCATGTGCTTATTTTGGGGCAGTGCGCTCCTGGAAATGCTCCACGCAGTAGGAGCCTGAAGAAGGAAAGCTTGAATCCCTTCCAGTCACTCTATCTTGTATTGCTGCATTTTGGCAAAACCCAGAACAAATGAGTGGCAGAGTCAGATAAACAAGTTTAAGGTAAACATCATCTGCATCTCTCTCCTGATTTATAACCTACGTGCATCGCTGAAAAATTTACTCCAATTTACCACAGTGTTTGAAGTAATGTTAATAAGAATGTAACTTCTTAGGAAAACTCAGCCTGTTTTTAGCCCAGACATGCAATTAGGGGAATTAGTAACACGATACGTCAGCTTGAAGAACACACGGATCCAGTGGGCAGAAACCTCATGCAACCCTCTGGAAGGCAGCTCTGCTCCCAGCATATGTGAAAGCTCTCTTGCAATCCTCCTAATTCCCACTGAGGAATAATCCTTCCTCTGGGCCAGCACACGGCCTGTTCTGAGCGCTCTGAGGACGAGGCCATGGGTTTAGTGGCTCCTTCTTGTGGGAGAAAAGGCACAATAAAAGGGGTTTCAAAATGTTCGTGCCAAGTGAGGTGTGAGGAATCTGCGATGGGAAGAAGGAGGGCTCGTAATTCCCAGCTCTCTCCTCATGTAGGTGAGATCAGGGTTTGGATCATGCTCCTTACTTGGATTCTTTTGGTATTTAGGTGTGAGAACTGACAGAAAAGTCCAGTGTGAGTTTTGGATGGGGTGTGGAGGCACATGACAGTGCTGGGTTTGGAGAGCAGCACCATGACTTTGGAATATTCAGGAGTTCTGAAACATAAATCAAATCTCACCTGAGACCCCAAACTGCAGCAAACCTTGGCACATCCTCCTCTTTTTAGGCCTAAATGAAGGGATAAAGGTTTGGGGAGGGAAAAGAGAGCACTGAGTTTCCTGCAGATCCTGCCACCACCTTGCAGGGTCTTGCAGCATCTCCCAAAACTGCGGCTCTGCAGCTCCTCCACCCCACCCCACTGCCATCAGCCTGGGACCATGGAAAATTACAGAAAAAAGCACCAAATCTCTCCATCCCTGCTCCCTTCCAAGAGTTCCAGAAACTCCAGCTGAACTTCACAAATTCAGCAGGCTTTTGGCTGGTTTGCATAAGCCAGAATCCAAATTTTTGATGGCTGAACCAATCCTTGAGATGAACCATTGGGGTTATGTATTACTGGCAACAATCTTTGCTTTTGGTTTTGTTTTGCTTCAGGCCTGTGCTGCTACTGGATGAGGAGCTGATCCTATGTGGACCTACGTGAGGACAGCTCAGAGGATTGGGATCTTCCCAGTAATCACTGCAAGTAACAGAGGATCCCACAAAAATGCTGGAAAATGTGAAAAGGTCAATGAAGCAGGGAAAAAGAGTGACCCAGTGCTTTTTTTCCCCCTTCCCTTAAGGAATAATGCATTATCTGGAAATCCCACTTTATAGCTTGGAATTTGTTTTTGTGTTGGTGTCTTTCAGTGACTGAATAAGGGGTGACCACAGAAATTGGACACCAAAGCAACAGCAGTGGGTGGCAAATCTCTCCCTTACCACAAATATCCTTCCATCCTTCACAGTCCAGACTGAGAACATTTCGTTGCTGTTTGTGCATCTCATCTTCAAGCAGGCTCAAAGAGAGGCAGAAACAATCAATTTGGTGAGTTTTTGACCCAAAAAACTGCCTTCTCCCCCAGATGCTGATAGGATCATTGCAGTGTGAAATGTCCCATGGACTGTTCTGGTCCATGGGAATGATTGTCATCCCTCCCCATAAGCCAAGGGTCAGATTTGACAACCCTGTTGGTTCCCTGACATGGGATTTCTGCAGAACTGGAATTTCCAGGCCAAATATGGATTTCTCATCTGATGGATCTGCCTGGAGAAGGCAAAGTGCAAAGCCACTGCATTGTTTTTTAAACTTCCAGTTTTTGGCTGAAAATATCCCAGTCAGGGAGATGTTTCTCCACAGTGAGGATTCATATCCTCCCCAAAACAGAGATTTGTACCTCCAGCCATGCACAGCTTCATTATTTATCACATTTATTTCTGCAGCTGAGCTCTTGCACCATAAATTGTGTCAGGGAAGACTCTTGCCAGGCACCCACACAACACCCAGTGTGCTCCAGCCCTGATTTGTGTTGGGAACCTTGCAGGGCATAAAAACATCATCCAAACAGAGCCACTTGGAGATCTGCTGGCTCTGGTGTCTGCCCACAACCTCTTGTTTTACCACCAGCCTCACCTGTGACAGAAATCATCACCCACTGCCATCGGCTCCTGCAAAACGTCAGGGTTTGTCCTTGGAAAAGTTGTTGCTGTGGGATAATAAAGCCACTGAAAGCACCAGTTTATGACAGGAGCTGTGATCCAGCTCTGCTTCCATGGGTTGTGTGCAGCACTTTGCTGCAAACATTGGATATTATGACCCTGATCTGAGACTAACGTGGAGCTGCTCAGCAGGGGCCAAGTGTACATGACTGAAGGGGAAATAACTTCAGAGAGCATTAGGCTGTTGCTTAACTTGGGATTTTACTGGAGGTGGATACGTTTCATTTTAAATTTGTACATTTCTCTTGATTCGAAAAGGCTCCTTTTTCCTGGCTTCTCTTTGTGGGTTTCGTGTTGAGTTCAAAATTGAATCTGGGCAGTTAAAAATGTAATGGGATACGTGCTGTCCTCAGCTCTTCCCTCACAGGCCCTCCTGCATTCCCTGGAATTCATGGTGAGAACAGTTTTCAGCTTAATAACAACTCTCTGCAGTCATTTCTGCACGTAATGGCAAAGCGTGTTGGACCAGCTCTGCTGCTGCTGTAATTCCTCTTCCTTAGCAAAACTCTGGATTTACCCAGCTCTCAGGTGCTCCCCTTGTAGTTATTCCTTTTCTTGGATGATAAGCAGTTAAATCCATCACAATCATTTATTTTTTCAGGGGAAATGACACCTTTGTGGCCCCACAGCTGAGTGGGAAGCATGGTGTCTCCCTCAAGCACTAAAGCTTTGCCACCGTAACATCCCTGCTTGTTTTAATAATCAGATTAAATCACAATAACAATAATCATATAAATATTCTAACATGACTAAAACCCCCACAAATCTGATTCATATCTCCGTGGAGCAAGGAAAAGGCTGAAATTTTTGCACCAACCAATGGAACAACTTGATTTTGTTGCCTAAAACAGCCAGAAACTCTCCTTGGTCTGGTGTAAGTGCTGTGAATTGTCTTTGGGAAAGCACCTCCCTCCAACAGAAAACATCATTAAGTCAGGATTCTTCCAGAAAGTCCCGTCCTGTTCCCTTTGCCTGCTTCTCCTCCCATTTTGGATCAGGGCAGGCCTGAGAAGTGAGCCCTGAGATACTCAGGATGTGATGTTTCCATCTTCAAAGAGGGATCTTGGAAACAGCCAGGCCCTGTTGGCAAACAGGTCTCTGCTCTTTGCTCTCTCCCTGCTCCACTGCCCAGGAAAAGCCATGGAAGCTTCGTGGAAGCTCCAGCATCAACAACCTGACTCTGAGGGCTGGCAGCTCCCACAGAAAACAACCCAAATTTCCCTGAGCATCATTGCCAGGACCACGCTGGGATGCTTTGCCTCCCACATGTCCCAAAGGACAGCAGGAACATCGTGGTCCCCACTCAACGCCTTTTGCCATCCGTGGATTCCAGCATCCCATTCTGACAGAGGTGTGGAAGAGCTTTGTTAATTCGCCTGCCAGTTCAGCCCTTTTTGTTGTTGTTTTCCATGAGAACACGATATGTTTATCTAGCTTTGATTTCTTTTTTTTTTTTTTTAATTTTTGCTTTGTAGCTGAATGAACTGATTATTACTTTCATCTGCTTCCCTCTGAAGGGTCAGATGAAGCCCAAATAATCAGATGGGATGTGAGTGTGTGTATGGACTTGTAATTAATAGGTTGCATACTGAAAGATGTGGGGTCCCAAAGAATGTGTAAAGAGAAAATGATCTAAAACTTGATCTCTATTTTGGTTCAACCTCAACAATTTCCTGCAAAGTAGAAGCGGTGATATAATCCGGGGCAGATCAAACCAAACTCGAATTCTCTTCTGCTTCTCATGCCAAATGTCATCCCCTTAAGATGTGCTTTTCTCCATCTGGCGATTTTGGCTTCTCTGTGTTCCCTGTGAGTCTTTGGACCTTTTGCTAGAATGTTTGTGAGATGACTCAGAGTAACAAACAAAATAGGCAGGACTTTCATGGAGTCGAGCACAATACTGGCAATAAACGGAGCTGGCTCCACCAGAGGGTTGTACCGAGACCCCACTGAAACCCAAGGGAAAGAATTAAATCAGCAAGCGATGCTTTTTTTTGAATTTTTTTTATTTTTAAACTTTTTTTAGAAAAATCAGAGCTGTTTTTCAGCGAAGTCAGAGCTTTTCCATGTTTTCACCAAAACAAACAGAAAGCAGGTGCGTGTTGAAAGAATTTTGGCTGGAAGAGCACAGAGAAGTGCAGATGGGTTTTCCTGTGAGAGTTTACAGTTAATGGGCTTGGGTTTGCTTTTGTCAATGCAAGTTTTGCCGTTCCCTTCAAACAGAGCAGGCACAGACACCTATGGAGTCATGGTATTCCTTAGGGAAGAGAGTGTGAGGCGTGCAAAGGCAGCTTTCTGGTAGTCTGTGTATTTTAAGGCTTGTCACAATCCCATCCAAATCGAGATTCAAATTTGTGCTCTGCTCACTCAGATTTTATTCCATAAAATAGAGCTTTGCCTTTGTATTTCTGGACATCAGAAGTCAAAGGAGATCCCGTTTTCCAGTAGTCCTCAGCCACCTTTTTGTGGCAGCAGTTTGGGTTTTACTTTTCTGATTCAATGCTTGGTTTTGCCACGGCGGTGGAAGGTGGTTCCACTCAAAGCCATGTGGGTTTTTCCATGGGTTTGAAGTTTCCTCCTGGGAATTCCTTCCTTTGTCCTGCAAGACACCATTTCCTATCATTTTCCATGGGAGCCCAGGGCATCTCCCTCATTGCCATGATTAACTAAGGATGCAAGCCTGGAACTAGAGGCTGTATTTATTTATTTGTTGGACAAATGAGGACAGACCTGGGAGAAGATCCATTAGAGGGAAGATGATGGATGGTGCATCCCAGGGCAGGCAGAGCTTCTGCTTTGTGCCAGCCCCTCCATGTCCTCTCCGGAGCACCTCCGAGGGATATCTGAGCCAACACATCTTAATGCACAGAAATCCTGAGTGTTTAAAGCCTCCCCTCTCCATGCCCATAAAAGTCCAGCAATTCCATGAGCGTGGATGCCTCACACATGTGCCTGGCTGGAGACAGGATGCCAGTTTGGCACTTGGCAGCCGAGGCCTGACGCGGGCATTTGTCACCCAGAGCCCGATTTAAGCTGTGTTTATAGAAATCCTAAAGCCTCCCCCCTCTGCCAAATGGGATCTGGAGTGCTCAGAGGGAGAGCCAGGAGCGAGGGCAGACGTGGAATATCTGCTTCCATGAAGTGACACCTCTCTCAGGGAGTTCTGCAGAAATTCCCTACCAAAATCCAACCTCCTGGAGCAGCTGGTGGCTTCCTGCAAGCCAAGGGACCACCACCCTTTCCTGTCTGTCCTGTCCTCCTGACGTGGCTATTCCTTTTGGAGGGGTCACATCTTTAATGTCCTTCCCACGAGGAATCCCTTCCTCCCTGCGGAAGAGGCGGGAGAAGACCTGGCTTCTGGCCCTCGGAGCCTTTGGGAAAAAAAGAGTGAGAAGAGTGTGGCTGAAATGCTCCAAAAGCAGAAAACAACCCTTTTTTCCACTTCCCCAGGATGGGATTTATTAAAGAAAGCCCTGGGACGTGAGGAAGGAAGAGCAGCTGGGATTTGGTGCTTTTGAAGGCTTTATTTACCTGAAGGCTTGGAAAATAACTCTGCACTGGGCAGGATCTCAGCTGGGTAATGACTTGCAGAAGATCTGGCTTGCCCAGGTGAATGTGGGATTTTGTACCCGTCACAGGACCAGCCCTGGCACTGCCACCACAGCTGGAAAATATCCCCATTCCCACATGTGTCATCCTTATTCCTGTGTTGCTTAGGAACTGGGTGAAGGTACCTACAGCCCTCAAGTCAGGGCCCAAGAAACCACCAACAAACCATAAATTAAGGCTGATTTTATCATTGTTGCAATCCAGACATGTTCTAGAGTGACCTTGTGTAACCCAAAACCCCCTTCCAGATCTGCTTTGCCCTTCCCACCTTTATAACTTGTATTGTTTGGTGTAATGGGATTATTGATAATCCCAGAGTTTAGCCACGTAAAGGCTGATATATCACTTGTGTAAGAATTTACCCCGATCCTGTTTGCCCACAAACTCCTGCCATAAATACGAGCAATTTTTAAACACAGCAGAACCCGACCTGATTTTCCAGCCATGATTTCTAAGCCCTTGGCTGGATGCACATGGTGATGCTGGGGATGAAGTGTAAAATCCCAAATTTGCCAGAGGAGGAGCAGAAATGCCAAAAAATGGTTCAGGTGTGAGGGGCTGTGAGGAGCAAGATGGGGGCTGCACTCAACAGCACTGAAACCTTGCTGGAGAGTATTTTATAACCCTGAACATTTCTTTCTTTCCCTTTAAGTTTATAGAATGAGATTATTTACAGGGCTTGATTGCTCTTGCTTTAGGCAGATTTATTGCTCTTCGCTCCTGGTGGATCCGAGCAATTTTCCTGCTGAGAAATCAAAGGAAAGGGAGGCAAGCCTGCAGCCCAGCTCCACGGGAAAAGCAGATTGCAGTGAGGTTTGTCCATGTGCCAAAGACTGCTGCCTCTTGAGGTGTTTTCCTGGCTGGATTTGGTGAGATTGGAAAGGCTCCAGGGCATTGTGGCACTGTGGGATGAACGGGGATGCTGCAAGGAGCAAGAGAAAAAACGTGGAATTGTGTTGGGTGCTTTGACTTTGGAGTTGCTGTTCAGACACTCCTGGGCTTATCCTGCCTGGTCTGTATCTTGCAGAGGCTCCCAATCCACCCTATTTGTGTCTTCATGGAATTACAGCACTTTCGTCAGCACAGCCTTAGTTCCTGATGGAAATTCAGCTGCACTGTCCCATCTGATAAAAGAATGACGTGAGCTCTTTCATTTGGAAGAGTTTTAAAAAGACACAGAAAACCGTGGTAGCAGACTCCAGGAATCAGATGAACTTTCCTTAAATGGGGAGCGGGGAAGAAAGAATGGGAAAGCAAAAAATTCCAGGGAAGTTGTAACCGAATCTATAAGGTTTGGCCAAGGGATTTCTAACCAGGGGGATGCTTATAAATTTCCAAATGGATTGAAGGCATTTCCTTTCCCCAGGAAATAGGTCTGTGTTAGGGATGATCAAGTACAGACAAATTGTGCTTTAAAATTGTGATAATAATGGATCCTGGAAGAAAAAGGTGCCAGATCAAGGGTTGAATGAAGCAGTGTCTGTAGGGGAGGAACTTCCTCCCTCATTCCCACATCTGGAGAGGAGAAACAGGTGAACTTTCAGGCTTGCAAGTTCTATTTAGGAGACTTTTAAGCATTTTTGGAATTCATCCTTTTCTGCCTGAGTCTTGCTCTGGTGTCGAAATGCCCAAGCACAGGAGCTGATCACCCTCACGGCGAGCTCTCCCAGGCTGATTCCATCCAGCCCAAATTTCTTCCTGCGTGTTTCACTTCTTCCAGTAAAAGGTAGTCATGCATTTCTAATCACCCCCCACTTTTATTCCTGGATGTTATTTTATGCCACTTTGGATTCTCTCCTTTGGAAAGTCCCCGTGGAAGTATCGTCCTGAATGAATAACAACCGGAAACAATAAAATGGAGAAAGATAAAATCAGGAAGAATACGCTTTGTTTATAGATGTGAACAGCTTTTCCAGTAAACCACCAAATAAAGAGATGCTTTGGACTTGGAAAGGCTGGAAATGGGGTGGATGGGAAAAAAAATGGAAAAAAATTAATAAAGAACACAACGTTTTCTCTTGAAAAGCATCTTCTTTTGAGAGTATTGAATGAGAGACAGGAGTGAGTCAAAATATCACAGACCTGGCACCACCCTCCCCTGAAGCCTGAGGGGGAAAGGGGTGATGCTCCACTGAAGTGAAAGTGTTTTGGGAAGCTGCTGTTTTCCTCCTTTTGAGCTGGTGAATGCATTTCTGTAAGAAGATGAACCAAAACTGAGGGGGTAAAACCCAACAGGTGTGGTTTGAATGCAGCTTGGTGGGGATCCAGCTGAACACAGGAGTCAATGTCTGTCTCTGTCTCCACATGAGCAAGTAGAATCATGGAATGATTTGGGTGGGAAGGGACCTTAAAGCCCATCCAGTCCCACCCCTGCCATGGGCAGGGACACCTTCCACTGTCCCAGGTTGCTCCAAGCCCCATCCAACCTGGCCTTGAACACTTCCAAGGATGGGGCAGCAACAGCTTCTCTGGGCAACCTGTGCCAGGGCCTCCCACCCTCCCAGGGAAGAATTTCCAACTAATATTCAACCTAAATCTACCCCCTTAAAGTCAGTGTAGCTGTTAAAGCCAAGAAGCCATTAAATAAGATCCTTTTCCCCAGAAGAAGGGGCTCCATGACTGGAGTTTGCTGGGGATACCCTCAGGGTGCTCTACAGAGGGAAACCTGCACTGAAAGCAGAAGGGTTCTTTGCTACAGGGAGCACACCAGGATTTTCTCTATCTGAAGTTACTAAAAGCAGCTCCCCTGGCACACCCCCACTAAATATCTTTTATTGCAGTTTTTTGAATTCAAGGACCAAGCAGGCCATCCCTAAAGCAGTGACCTGGAGCATCTCAAACACAAACCTGTGGGACTCCATGAGCTGCACAGGATTCACAGTTTGTGCTCTGAGCTCCTTCCCAGCCTGTTGGTCCCCTTCTGCATCTAATCCACGATGCTTTGTTTTCCTGGCATCATTGAATCAAACTCAGATCTAATCAGCACCAGAGCATTAATAACTGCGAGCCTCCACAATCCTAAGCAGCCATGGAAAATGCTGGATACAGTCATTTTTCCCTGTTGGCTTTTCTGCATCAAGTCTTGAAATCCCCCAGTTAGGTTTTGTACCAAGACATGAGTAATGGTCACTGCAAACTCCTGAGAGCAGGACACTTCCAAGGCCCTGCCTCCCACTCCTATGACACACTCAAAATGTGGGAAACAAATCCAAGCCCACGTGTGGAAGGACCACAGAGCCTCTGGATTCAGGAGTCACCACTGCGGCACCCACTCGCCTCCTCAGGTGGCTCACAGCCTTGAGTCGCCTTTCCTGGCCACCCCAAAAGGTAGAATTAATAAAACAGTCAGTAAAATTAACAACCCTCTCACTTTCTGGGCTTTAAAAATCTTTTTCAGTAAGTGAACAGCAGCAGAAGGATGGTTTCTTTGTGGTGGGCAGGTAATTCCATGTACAGACACAGCAAAGCTTCCTCTCACATCCTGGGAAGCATCTGGGACTGGCTCCTGTCAGGGACAGAGATGGGATTACACAGGACATTTATCTGGCTGAGGAATTTATATGATCCTCACTCCATCCTGTTTGCAGCATCTTAGGGCCTGAGCCTGAACACTTTGATCAACTCTTTATCAAACCAGTAGGGAACAAAATGAGAGCAGGAGGGAGAAAATTCAAGAATCTGTGCATTAAAAAAACCCTCAAAACACTGTTTTTGTATTAAAAGGTGGAGAATAGCATTAGAAAATATAAATTCACATGGCAAGACTTATTCATTGGCTCCAGCTGAGCAAGGCATCTATGGCAGGGCAGAGCAGGGTTGCATTCCCTTAAATTGAGTGGAAATCCCTCTGTCAGGGCACCAGAGCAGGAACTCAGTGGGGTGGATGTGGAGTCCACACAAAAGGGATGCACCACCCACCACAACAACTTTTGTCCAGTCCTGAGCTGTGCCCACAAAAAAGGGCGACACAAAACAACCAGGACTTGGGGGTGGTAGAAGCTGGAATTTTGCCTCCTTCTGCTGAATTCCTCCCTCATGGCTTTCCCTCTCCCAGGACAGACCAAGAACTGATCCAGCTCCCCACCAGAGCCTCTTCTTCCCAGGCACAAGCTGGATTTCAACCTGACCTTCATCTCTGCCTATTTCTGTGCCAGTTTCCCCGTGCTTTCGTTATCTTTTTCTAGGAAAATGCCATTCCAAGCTGAAATCTGATGCTCCAGCAGCTTTCTGGTGTCTTTGGCCGCATTGATCCCACGTCAGGAGCTTTTCAAAGGGGCCTGAGGACTCCCAGTGCTCCTCCTGACTCAGCCCAGCAGCCTGAACTCCCACAACCCAGCCCAGAAGTGTTTAAGGTCTTGTTGTTGCTTTTTTTGTTATTATTAATATTATTACTCTGCTTGTTCTGGCACAAAACCCCTTTTCTATTCTCTTGCCCTGCTTAGAATTTTGGTCAAAGTTTAATTAAATTTAGAGGAGCTGGAAAAACCACATAATTCCAAAGTAAATGAAAGCAGTGGCTCTTGCCGGGGGTGGCAGCCCTGGGGACACGGGTGCTGCCGGGGCAGGGAGGCGGGGACACCAAAATCCTGCGGCCCTGCGCTGAAATACCCTTGGAAATGTGGATTTTCCTCGGCTGGAGGAGACGGAAAGGGGGAAAGGGGCTGTGTTCGGAGGATGCTGGAAGGTGGGGAAGCACCCCGGCCCGGCAGAACGAAGCCCTTGTTTGTCCTGCCCGTGCGGTCAGGCGCCGTGGGTGGGAGCAGGGGGGATCTATTTTCCCAGGCTCCCTGCCATCAGGAATTACTGAGCTGCCATGAAATGGGAGGAAATATTTCATTATAGGCACATGCGCTTCAATTTCACATGATGGAAACTTCAGGATCAGCTTTCCTGCCGCCCGCCCTCCCTCCTTCCCTGCGTGTGCCTCATTCCTGCCGGAGCGGGACGGTGCCGGGCATCCCCAGCCTGCTCCTCTTCCTCACTCTGCTCCCTCCTGGGGGGTCCAGGGCACCCCCCCTTCCAGCAGAACTGCCCCACAGAGTCTGGGGTGCAGCCCCAATTCCACAGCACCCCCGTGGGGGAGCAGACCGGGCACTGCCAAACGCAGATCCCAGCCTTAGAGCTGGGATTAAAAAAAAAAAAAAAAAGGATGTGCAAGATCTGGCAGAAATTGGGTTTGGGGAGCAGAAGATGGAAGAAAAATCCCACTATTCCCCCAGTCCAGGGCTTTGGGGGGTGCCAAGCACCCTGGTGCTCGGAGCAGGGAGGTAAAAAGGAGCTGCAAGCACCCAGCAGGGAGATCCCCAGGGGCTCTTTTTTTGGGGTAAAAACCTCTTTATTTTGGAGTGACATCTGTCAGGGCTTGTGTGGCAAAGCACCGGGAACTCCCTGAGACCCCTCTGTGCCCCTTCTGTCACCCCACGCGCAATTCCTGCAGGACAAGACGCGGTGACAAATCCGCCGCGCTACCAAACCCGACCTGGTGGGATGTAAGATTTTTTTTCCCCCGGGCGACAACACTGCTCTGTCTCTTTTCCTTGTATTTAACCACTTTTCTGTCCCTTCTCCCCGCACTTAACCACTTTTCTATCCCCAAACTACCTCCTCTTCCCATTTACACGAACCCCTTCTCTCCCGTAAATTGGAGCCAGGGCAGAAAAAAGAGAAACGCGGCGAGGCGGGGAAGGAAGAGGAGAAATTCTCCTTTTTGCCTCGGTGGGCTGTGAGCCCCCGAGAGCCGGGAGTGCTGCAGGGGGGCATCCCCGGGGGGCGGCGGGGCAGCCCCCGGGGGAGGCGGCG
>VZRZ01000469.1:167944-180927 GCA_013398175.1 Climacteris rufus
GGAAAGGAAAGGAAAGGAAAGGAAAGGAAAGGAAAGGAAAGGAAAGGAAAGGAAAGGAAGGGAAAGGAAAGGAAAACGGAAAGGAAAACGGAAAGGAAAACGGAAAGGAAAACGAGAGAAAAGCAGAAAAGGAGAAAGAAAAGGAGAAAAGAAGAAAAGGAAAAGGAAAATGGAAAAGGATAAAGAGGTAGAAGGAGAAAAGGAAAATGAAAATACAATAGGATAAAGGGATAAAAGGAGAAAAGGAAAATGGCAAATAGAAAAGGAATATGGGAGGTTAAAAAAAAGGAAATAGAGGAAAACATCACATTTTAAATAAAGATTGATTACAAGGCAGGTGGCTGATGCCTGAGGACGCTCTTTACACGACAGGGGCTCGTCTGCAGCCCATGGGATAAATGGAGCAGAGCATCCCCGGTGCCCGTGGGCACCCCTGGAAGCTGCCCCTCCTCAGCACGAGCTTTGCAGAGCTCCTCAGCCATCGCTCCCACCCGCCCCTGATTCCGTTCCTCTGGTGTGGCTGTGAGAAATATTACTTCTTCCTGCATAAAATGATTTTTGTGCCTTATTAGATTCCATGTCTATGAGGTTTTTTTCCAGCCTTGAAACCGTGTCATGCATGCAAAGGCAAAGCTGGGAGGAATTTTTACAGATGAGTAATAAACCTCTGGAAAAAAAAAAAAAAAAGATTTATGATGGAAAGCTGACACAACCTTAAGTGGATAATTCAATTTTTACTCTCTTTCTTTGTTCCCTACAGAGGCACTTAGAGCTACAGAGCCCAGGCACACACGGGGCTGTTGATCCTGGGGCTCGGGAATATCCCAGCTTTGTTTTCCAAGGCTCCTGCTCAGGGACACTCCCACTGTGTGCCAACAGCTCTGATAAATCCTCACCTGCATTTCTGGGGGGTTCCCTCCCTTTCCCACACCTCCATCACTGCTTGGGATTTGTCTGGATTTTCTTCCAGCTCAGTTTTGCTGCTGGGAAAAATCTCTGAACAGGTTGTGGTCTCTGTGCCTTTTCCTAACAACTCTCTGTAAATTAACAGGATGTGGATTTGTGGGTGCACTGATTTTAACTAAATTCTGATTTCTTTCTCCATGTGTCACTCTGCAGCTTCATCATCTTTTTAATTTTTCCATCAAAGAAAATCTTTTCAAACTGGTAGAAATACAAACCCTTGCAAGAGTATTTTTGATAAAGAGACAGAGAAACAAAACTGCAAAGTGTAGAAATACAGGAAAAAAATTCCTTCCACGGACCTAAACTCCTGGTTTTTGTAGGTAACACTTTGTACACCCTGGGACTTGCTGGGCTGTTGCTTCCCATGAAGTTTCTTGTGGGAATAACGTCATTCAAAAAGGTGAATATGGAGGAGTGATGAAAAGGAGAAAGATGTTTTCTAGGAATCCTGTGGCTGAGCATGATTTCCTCCCAAACTGGCTGGCAGGAATGGGATTATTTCCATTACAGCTGCAAAATTTACTGCCTGAATCGAAATTTCATTGCACTGAAAAATTCCACAGCCTGGGTTTATGCTCTCAGATGGTTCTGAATCTCAAAATTGAAGCCTGGAGGTTTGGGATTCAAGTAGGAAATTTCCATCAGAAAAATTGCTGTGGTTGAAAAATCCAAAATTCGATGTGTGTTTGTTTAAGGAATGTGTTTATTAAAGAAAAAACATGATTTGCCTTTTTAATCCTGATTTTTTTAAAAAGAATCAGCACCTCAAGTTTCCCTTGGGTTGGAAAAGCAGGAATGTGCAATCAGAGCACCCACACACATGGAATCACAGCAGAAACATGGAATTACAGCATGGATGTGTAATCAGAGCAACCACAAACATGGAATCACAGACTAAACATGGAATTACAGCGTGAATGTGCAATCAGAGCAACAACGAACGTGGAATTACAGCAGAAACGTGGAATTACAGCATGGATGTGCAATCAGGACAACCACAAACGCAGAATCACAGCACAAAAAAGGAATTAAAACATGAATGTGCTGTGGCAGCACACACCTCTATGGAATCATAGGATAAACATGGAATTACAGCATGGATGTGCTATCACAGCACCCACACAAGGAATCACAGCAAAAAAAAAAAATAGAATCAGAGCATTCACACAAATGGAATCACAGCACAAATATGGAATTACAGCATATATTTGGTTCACAGCACCTACACACATGGAAGCACAGCACAAACATGGAATTACAGCATGGATCTGATATCACAACACTCACACAAGGAATCACAGCAAAAAAAAAAAATAGAATCAGAGCATTCACACAAATGGAATCACAGCACAAATGTGGAATTACAGCACAAACATGCAATCATAGCACACACACCTATGGAATCACAGGATAAACATGGAATTAAAACATGAATTTATGATCACAGCACACACACCTATGGAATCACAGCACACACATGGAATTAGAGCATGAACGTGCAATGACAGCACACACATGTGGAATCACAGCACAAATATGGAATTAAAGCATGGATGTGCTATCACAGCACCCACACAAGGAATCACAGCACAAAAATAGAATCACAGCATTCACACAGATGGAATCACAGCACGCACACATGGAATTAGAGCATGAACGTGCAATGACAGCACACACATGTGGAATCACAGCACAAATATGGAATTAGAGCATGATTGAGCTATAGCAGGACACACACCCATGGAATCACAGCAAACATACAGAATTACAGTACAAATACAGAATTACAGCAGGAACATGCAATCACAGCACAGATATCTATGGAATCACAGCACACACATGGAATTTCAGCATGAACATGCAACTACAGCACACACACATGGAATTACAGCACAAATATGGAATTACAGCATGAATGTGCAATCATAATGCACACACACCAATGGAATCACAGCACACACATGGAACTACAGCAGGAACAAGCAATCACAGCACACATGCACGGAATTACAGCACAAATATGGAATTAGAGCATGATTGAGCTATAGCAGGACACACACCCATGGAATCACAGCAAACATACAGAATTACAGTACAAATACAGAATTACAGCAGGAACATGCAATCACAATACACACACTGATAGAATCACAGGACACACATGGAATTACAGCATGAACGTGCAATGATAGCACACACACCAATGGAATCACAGCACACACATGGAACTTCAGCAGGAATACGCAATCCCAGCACACAGACATGCAATCCCAGCACACCCATGGAATCACAGCCGATGTGCAGGGACAGCACACACTCAGAGCACACCCAGCACACACTCCAGGTCACCTCTCTGTCCCCCCACCCCACTCCCAGTCACCCCATCCCCAGGCTGGGCACCCTGCAGGGGCACCCAGCTCTCCCCCTCGCACACAGCCACAGACACACAGGCATATTTTTATTGCAGCTGTCAGGAACATGAAAAACCTTTCTGCCAGCACTCAGCACGGGCAATTTATGAGCCTGGTCTGTTTGAGTGAAGAAGGGACGGGGGGGCTGGGGATCAGAGAAGAAATGATGGGAGACAAAATGGCCCATAAATTGTTCGCCATGATTTACACTGGAGTCCATTTGCAGCCTATTCTTTTTTTGGAGCCTCACACACACAGATCCCTCTCCCGCTCTCCTTCACGTTGGGGTCCTGAGCCGGCCCAGCTGGAGGAAGGCAGCGATCAGAGTTCAGTTGGTGCAGACAGAGCTAAAGTAAACAGCCGTGGTCATTCAGCAGGCAGTTAGCAGCCTCTGGACAGATGAGCAGGGCTCCGCAGGACCACACACGCAAAGCCCTGCAGACCACACAGGGGCCGGGCTCCGCACGCAACCCAGCGCTGGGACCCACCCTCGCACCGGGCTGGGGCTGCCCGGGGGCTGCAGCCCCCCGCCCGCCCCGGGAAGCGCTTCCTGCCCCGCTCCCCCTGCTCGCAGGGTGATTAACTCGGTCCCCCCGGCCCGGGGAGCATGGTATACATTCCTCGGCAGAAGACAGAGTGTACTCCTGGAAAAACGCCACCGCTACTTCCACAGCTCGTAAAGTCATCTGCTGACCTTCTCCTTTCTGCCTTCGGGCCCGGCCCGTCGGTCTCTGCCTCGCACTGGCACCTCCATCACCCCCTAACCAGGTACCAAACCCGAGGCTGCAGCCTCTTTCCCCCACTGCTTGACCAAAAAAGAGGAGCAATGCTCTGTGCCCAGGGTGAAAATCCTCTTGACCTTTCCTGAAGCTTCAGCTTGACTGGGGAAAGCCTCTCCTGGGCTGGGCTGTGTGTACAGCTCATTCACCTGGCAATTACAGGTAACCAGCGTGCTCAGGCACAGCACAGCATCCTTCCTCCCTGAGCACGTGCCAGGATGAAGGTAAAGCATCCTTGAATCCCAGGATGAAGGTAGAGCATCCCTGAACCCCAGGATGAAGGTAGAGCATCTCTGAACACCAGGATGAAGGTAGAGCATCTCTGAACCCAAGGATGAAGGTAGAACATCATTGAATCCCAGGATGAAGGTAGAGCATCTCTGAACCCAAGGATGAAGGTAGAACATCATTGAATCCCAGGATGAAGGTAGAGCATCTCTGAACCCAAGGATGAAGGTAGAACATCCTTGAATCCCAGGATGAAGGTAGAGAATCCTCAAATCCCACCGAGCTGTTGGCCCACACAGTCCTCAGGTCCCTGCAGTGTTTGCAAGCACCCCCAAAACCCCTTCCCTCCATCCCAAGCTGTTTTCTCACCATGAGCATCCCCCCAGCTCTTGTCCTGCCCTGGTGTAACTGGATTTTGTGACTCAGAAACTGCTGCTTGTTCTGGGATGGCCTGATCTGGAGCCACAGAGGTGTCAGCACTGGAAAGGCCTAAGAGCTCTTCATCCCCACCCTGACCCACAAGTCCTGGATGTGCCAGGGGGTCCGGCAGCTGCTCCAGCATCACCTGCTCCCAACTGGCTGAGCAGAGCCCTGATCATAGGAGAAAGCAGGGATTTCCTGGGAAGGACTGAGGCAGAAAGGGGCTGGAGGTCAGAGGAAGAGCCTGCCATGGTTCCCAGTTCACTATTTCAAGTTCCCAGTGGTGCAGGAACTTTTCAGCTGCTTCTTTCCCAGCCCTGCTGAGGTTTCTCCCTGGGGGATGAGGATCCCAGCTCACCTCCTCTGCCATCTCCTCCAAAACCCTCCCAGTGCACTGAGTGCATCCTCCTTTTCCTCTTCCTCATTCCTCACCCCAAACATGCCCGTGCCTTTCCACCCTCCCCTCAAGAAGCACCTCCAGGTTCCCCCTAATCCAAGCAGGGCTCCAAGGGGAATCTCCCTGAGCCTCCATCCCCTCCTACAGCAGCCTTGGAGCTGCAGCCGGGCCAGAGATTATAAAACAGATCAGTGTTGGCTGGAGTGAACTCTGAGAAATTACATTTGCCTGTCAGTATCATGTTAAAGCATAACACAGACTCTCATTTTCCCACTCCTTTGGCTCCGAGGGCGTTTCGGTCCCTGCTGAGAAACACGAAGGTCGTGGCCTTCAGGTTTCCAGATCTGCCCTTACACACCACGGGGAGATCTGACAACAGCCTTATTATTTATGTATCCAGCCAGGGGCTGCCTAATGAAACCCAGAGATTTTTATTGACACACGCTGGGGCTCTGGGCAGGAGAGCAGCAATCTGTGGGGTGGCTCCCATAAACACAGTGGCCATTCATGGAGGGGCAGTCCTCAGGGTGGACTTTCTGTGCCAGCTTTGACAGCACTTAATTCACGCCGGGGTCGCACTTCGGCTCGGGGGCTGCTGATGGGCCTCAGCCGGGCGGGCTGCAGCCTGTGCCAGCAGAGCTGAGTTTTTTGCAGGGTGTTTGGGGAGGTTGAGTGACAAGGAGAGACCCAATTCCCTGCTGGAAATCAGTGGGGGGAAATGGGTTTAGAAATGCAGTTGTTGCTGGGGCAGGGGGGGGAAAGCGGTCATGAGAAGTTTCAAGATTTTTCATGGGTGATGTAGGACAGCAAAAAGAGATGCAAGGAATGATTTTTCTACCCAGAAAGGTATTATGACTTCTCAGGCCAGAGCTGATCCCTCCTACACTACCAATATCCACAATGGGAGTTTTTTCAGTGGCATTTTGAGCATTATTTTAGTATTTTTGATGCCCAGATTGCTTTGCTGCTGCTGTAAAAGACTCCTACTTTGGGGTGCCCTGCAGAGTCCAGTTGCGAGGTCTCATCCCTTGTGACCTGACCCCTAACTCTGCAGAGGGCTGCCTGGGTCTATCCCGGGTTCAGGAGGAAAGAGAAGCTTTTCTTGGCAAGGAAATGACTCCTAAGTAGTCTCCTCACAAACCAGGAACATGTAGGAAAATTGTGGCTGAGTACATTTGAGTCTGGCGTTTAAAGGGCTGAAAAATGATTGCAGTTTCCTTTGGCAGTTGCAGTGGGAGCCTGAAGATGTGACCTTTGAGGAGATTCTGTTTACTGCAGCCCCAGGCTGGGAGCATTGCGTGATCTGGGCAGATCTCTGTTCTCTGCCTTGGCTCTGACCCCTCCGCCGGCCGGCCGGACCCAGCGGCCCTCAGAAAACAATGGAGAGGATACCTTGCGAATCCTGGTCAAAATAAATCATGCTGAGTCTTTCCCAGAGGATCTGAACAGATGAGAATCCCACATGGCTGCACATCCTCTGCCCAGTGTCAGGTGCAAGGCAGGAGCTGGGTTTTGGGTGATCCCATGTTTTCCTGGCTGAGATAAAGCTGTCAAAAGCCCCAGAGCCAGGGTTTGTTCCTGAAGTATTGCTGATGGCAGGAGTCCTCCCTGCTCCAGGTTGCAGCCGCTGTGGATTTAGCAGCCTGCTGAGTCACCTTCATTCCATTATAAACCTGGAATAGCATTATAGGGTCATCACAAGCACCCACCCCATTGTTTTGCTGTAGGTGCAGCACTAGGATCCATCCAGGAGCCTGGCACCAAAAATCTCCCGCCTCCCTCCCTATTTTTGTTCTTCCAGGCTTGAAAATTGCTACAGTTCAAAAGCTTATCACATAACACCCAGGTCCCCTTTCCTTCTCCCTCCCCTTTGCTTTCTCCCCTCCAAAAATGTCCTAATTCTCAAGAGTATTAAAAAAAATAATCAAAATAAAATCTGGCTGAAAGGTCCGTGTGAAGAACGTCATCCCTAATTATCCCAGTGCCAAGTGACTCCTCCTGCATTTCACTGGGGGCTGGAGCAGTGGAGGAACTGCTGGGAGCTTGGACTGCTGGGATCTATTTGTAATTCATGAGGAAATCTTAGGACCTGCTTTTCCTGCAGGAGACTAAATAGAGCCTGTCCTGGAACAATGCTGAAAGGGTTCCCACTGCAAAAAGCACTTTCTAATAAACGGGAGATGTAAATTTAGATCTGGCCCTCCTGATGCTGCTTTTTGGTCGCTGCTGGAGGCATCCCTTGTTTCTATTACAGTTTGTTAACAATTACAGACCTAAACTTCGGGCTGAAAAATGGCCAAAAATGTTGCTACTTCCTTTCCTTTTCCCAATTTCCTTGTTTTCTGGTGTCCGGTGTCTTCCCCGGGTGCGTGTTCCAGTGTCTGTGTGTGGTTTAGACTGGGGACAGCCAGTCTGCTTCAACTTCCTCTCTCTGGTGAGTTACAGCAGGTTACCTTGCCATGGAAATTTGGGACAGTTTCCTGAATTTCACAGGAAAAATATAAAAAAATATATATTTTTTTTCTTTTTGTCCTTCTTCTGAGCTGCAGAGTCCTGTTCCAGCCCAGCCATGTGCAGCTGCACACGTACACATCTCTTCCCCTGGTGCTTGGTGGATGCTCCCCCAAAAATTGGATCCAAACCACTCCATGCCCATCCGTCTTTCCCTGAGCCAAATCCTTGTGGTTTCCCAAGGGCCCAGGATGGGATGCAGTGAATCCCATGGGATTCAGAGGGGATCTTGCCTGCTGCCATCCCAAGACAACATGGAGAGACCTCCCCTGTCCCATTCCATGCCTTCTCCAGCTGCTGCCACCTCCGTGCTCCACGGCAAGGGTTGGATTTCGGATATCCTGGGAACACTGGGAGGTGTTGCCTGGTGAAACTGGGATGGTACCTGCTGAGCATCATCCCTCTCTGCCAAAAATCCAAACTGCCTCTGGAATAAGGACACAGCTCCTGCAGGGAGGGCTATTTTCACCTCTCTGTGGATGAGAATGGCCAACAAGAAGGAATGTATTTCTTTTTGCTGCCTTTGCCCATGGATACAGGATAACAATTGCAGGAGTTTGCAGAGAGATTTGCTCCTGGAAATTTGTGAGAGCCCTGCAAGGGCTGGACTTCCAAAAATTCCCCCTCTTGCCTAAAAGGATGGTCTCAAATTATACTGAAGTTTTATGGAAGTATTTGTACAGATTTTATTGTAATTTCTCTTCTGTTTTTGAGGAACCTCTTGCAAAAACCTGGAAACTCCATGGCAATTGATGTCAGACGGCACCACCAGGGGAGTCACCTCCTCCCTCCCATCCCCTCCTCATCCCTCCTAAGAAAACCAAAACAAGAGGAAAAGATTTAGCCCCGAGTCTTTGCTAATAAGTTGGTGTATCTATAACATAGAATTATGCTTGGTGTCTTCCAGCTTAGCTTGAACAAGAAATGAGGACTGGGATAGGTTTTCTTGCAATTATAGGATGAGATTTAGTTTGCAGTTGATTTGGGAATGGATAACCTCGGTTTTATTCATTTCCTTTCTGCTGCAAATCAAGAGATGAGGGCAGAATGCAGTGTGGGATCACTCTCCAAACCGAGGTATTTCAAACACAGGCACATCTACTGCACCTATGGGGCCTGGGGTGATTTTTGGGAAGGTGTAAGTGGAGATTCTCTCCTCCTGCAAACAGAATTAACCCTTTTCTTGCTCTGCTACACATCAAGAATCTTCTTATTGTGTTGTTGGAAGATTCGATCTTGTGGAAGGTGTCCCTGCCCACGGCAGGGCTTGGACCAAAATGATTTTTAAGGTCCCTTCCAACCCAAACTATTCCAAGATTCCATTTTGATGATTCTGAGACCTTTGTTTTTGGTGAGCAGGGAGCAACCCTACAGCTGAGGCTCCTTCTTTTGCTTCAGCATTTGCAAAATCAACGCTTTCTTTGCAGAACAGATCAAGCCACTGTGAGAAAAAGTGTAATTATTGCACTTTTAATTATTATGAAAGGATTGCTGAAAGTGGTAACAATAATCTGTTATTACAATAATTTGTATGATCTTGATGTACCCGTGCTGGCTTGGGCACCTCAGTGATAAGAGTGTGATAAGAGTGATTTGTATTTTTTCTGGTGTGGTCCCTCCGTGCTGGGAGGGTTTCAGGGGTGCTGCTGCTTGCCCAAAATAAAATGACCCTGCCCCTTCAATCCTGAAGGAAGCACTTCCAGCTTCAGACTGCGGGGCTCCTCCTGAACTCAGCTCCGAGCACTCCGGGCGGCCAAGCCCTGAATCCCGGGAGACTCGGAGCTGCCTGCACTAATAAATGAGGCATCGTTTGGAAAGCAGGGAAATTTGGACAGGACTCGCCTTGGCTCAGCCCGGCTCCTCACGTTCCAGGCACACACGGAGCGCTCACGGAAGATTTATGCCTTCAAACAGGAGAATAACCTCCTGCGTATTTATTAACATACAACTTGGAGATAGCTGGGTTTCCTTCCCCTCCACACCCTGGAATTGCTGCAAGGCTGAGCCCAGCCAACCTCCTGGCCCCAAATTCCCCATTTTAATGTGCTTTTCCTTTCCCCAGGTAAATTTTGCTTTGGTGTTTCTTCAAATTCATTTTCTCCCAGTCGGAGGTTTGGATTTGATATTTCTTCTCCTAATGGCATCTCTGCTTATAACAGGGATTTGCTCCTCTTCGTCTTTAAAAATAATAAACATTAATGGTCCTAATAATAATGATGAGCTGAGTGCTAAAATTCAACAAAAAGAAATAATGAGCTTCTCGTTATTTAAAAACCAGCACAAAGCAAAAGCTGCACCTTTTCTGCAGTTGGAGAGATGATGTCACAACAGCAGTTCCCTCCACCACAGGAATGTGAATATTTGTTCTTTAAATAATTGGACCTTGACCAAACTCGATGGAAATGAAAAAAGAATCATTGATTTCCATGTGTTTGGAACAGCGTCCTGATTAAGCTTACTTTTTAATTAATTGGAAAAGCTAAATGAACTGTCAGTGTCCTGCATCTGCTTGAAAGTCCTGGTCAGGCTTTTATTAATTTACACTCTGTGCTTTTGGGTTCATCCGTCTAACTCAGCCTTGATTGCAAACCGAGGAACAATTTGTCTTTTCGATCCCCCCCTGACATGACATTTGTTTCCTGCCAGGATTACAAGGAATTTAAGAGCGAGTTTCACACCCAGGTTGTGTTTTGCCGTTTGCAGAGCCAGCTTTGACCTTTATTTATGGAGTTTTTAACTTATGAAAACCCATTTTTAAGTGGAGGCAGCTTCTCTGGGTACCTGCTATGTGCAGAGCTCCTTGTGTGTCTTTGTGCTGTGTTGATCCCGCAGCTATTCCTTGGAAAAAACAGGAATTTTTACATTATGGTGGGGTGTGGGTGAAGGAAGATCATATGGATAAAAAGAATCTGAAACAAAAAGTTTAAAAAAAAAAAAAGAAAAATTCTTAAGATGAATACAAAATTCAGAGATCAAGAAATATCTTGCTAGCTCTTCCTCCCTGCTTTCCTTGTTGGAATATATTTTCCAGACAGAGCAAAATGGTTTATTTGAAGGAAATTAGAAATACATTTAGGGCTGCTGGGTTATTTCATTTTTGATTTGCAGGGAGACATGATCTGAAGGAGAAATGCTGCTTTTTGAGTGGAAAAAGGGTGAGCTGCAGCACGTAGCTGTGTAAGTGAAGGATTGGGCAGCCAAAGGGAGTTTTTACTGTTTTACAGGCAACAACATTAAGGGCATAGAGGAGAAAATTCCCAGATACTCAGGCAGAGACAAAACAAGGAATGAGACCTGGATTTTCCTTAACAACAGTGCCAGTGTGCAGTTAAATTTTCATTATAAATCCAAGTTTGTATTTATGAATTCTTATTTACTTCCCCACGGTGCTATGAATAGATTCATAAATTGAACTGTGCCTGCATTTATATGTGTACACAGGAATGTTTTTATTTTTCCATGGATTTTTGTATTGTACACTATGCACAGAAGATTCTGACGAATTCAATATTAGATATTTAGTAGCACCAAGAGGAGTTTGGAACCTGCAAAGAGCTTTTAGATCTGTATTTCACTTTATAAAGGTCTCCTATAACTGTTCTGGGGAAGAATCTTCCCTCTTCCTCTTTTAAATCCCATTTTGAAGGTTGAGACCCTTCTTCCATTCTCCACCTTCCCTGACAGCCCTTGCCCAGCGATATTCCCTTTAAAATAAAGCAGGAGAAGCCGTGCCTGGCCATGGGCTGCAATCCCTGGGATCCATCCAGCTCCAGAAACACCCCCAAAGGATTCAACCCCAGATGTGTCCCTGTCCCCACAGCTGTGGGCAGAGAGAAGGGACAGAGCTGGGTGGATTCCGGGTCCCCTCGGAATGGTGGGGTCGGAATTTCACCCTCTTATCTCCCTCTGCTCCTGGGGGTTTACACACTGTGCTTGAACGTGTCCATCTGGTTGTTCCTGCAGCACTATTAATTAATAATTATAGCCACTCATTATCTGATTTAATCCCGGGGTTATACAAATAACAACACATATATTGAGCTTTGTAATTCTTTAAAGAAAATTAAACTGAATTGTTCATTTTTTCCCCCTCTCTCAATTAAAGAGAAGGAGATTTTTTGGAGAGTTTGGAAGTTCAGCTTGGAGTTTATTAAATCAGCCCTAACCTTATCTAAACCTCCCTGGAATTGCGTGATAACCAAATCTTATCACTCGGAGTTTACAGCCCAGTCAGAAGAGCCTCTTATTTTCTTCTCCATTTCCTGCTGCTTCTGCTGCCCTCAGCTGAGAGAAGCAACACCCCAAAATTTTGATCCCACTTTCTGGGGTACAGCTGCAACAGCAAAAAAAAAAAAAAAAGAAAAAAGGAGTTACTTGAAGTCCTTCAGACTAAAAAAGTATATATCTATATTTGGGGTTGTCTGCTGGTAAAGAGGCAGGTTGATGCTTTTATTTGATCTCAACAGGTTTTTCCCATCTGGTGAGACAAGGTTCAGCTAAAAACCCCCGGACATTTTGAATATGAAACGTTTGGCAAAATCCAGACATTGGAACATCTGTTTAAAGCTGATTTAAGTCCCCGAAACCGCCACCCCCCAGCGCATCTGGGATTGCTTTCTCCCTTATCTCCCCGATCCCAATTACAACACCCTCTCGTCTGTGGTTTCGCTCTTCGTTAGGAAATCGAGTTTTATTTTCCAATCTCAGTGAAACCACCACAAACAAGATACCACAGAGGGACTCTGCCCTTTCTTTACCAAGGGGTGGGAGAGAAGTTCATTTATTACAAAATGTGAGGCACTTAGAGCAAAATCTGAGGGGTTTTTTGGGGGGTGCATTACCCGGGGTGTGTCACTGCAGGCTCCGTGCTCTTATCAGTTTATCTCCAGCTTTTCACCGAGAGCAAAACCCTCTTTGCTCCTAGAAATACAACACATCCTTCTCCAGAAGGGAGCAGTGGTGCGCGCCGGCTGCATCCCGGCTGCATCCCGGACACCCCGGGAATTCCGTGCCCGCTGGGATGCTGCTGTCGGGGGAAGCGAGGGCTGCGGGTGGTTTAGCGTGGAGAGCCAGCACGGGAGGACTGGGAGACACAAACGCCCTCAAGACACTGATAAATCACCGGATTGTTGCTCCCTGCGGTTTAAAGGGGAAGGGAAAGGGCAGAGGGAGAGATAAGGAAGGGGGATGAGAAGTAGAAGAGGCCAACAACAGGTCCAAACCCGCTGTGATTTTGCAATCTGGCAGCTTTTCTGAGCGCTACTTTCTTTT